>PVKS010010397.1:0-60386 GCA_004027875.1 Aplodontia rufa | reverse complement strand
CATATATACAATGGAATACTACTCGGCCATTAGAGAAGACGATATTATGGCTTTTGATATCAAATGGATGGAGATGGAAAGAATTATGCTTAGTGAAGTATCCCAATCCCAGAGACTTAAGGGCCAAATGGTTTCTCTCATCTGTGGATGCTAGAATATATGGGGAAGCAGTAAGGTAGACTGCTAACCTAACAATAACCTCAAATTGTATGATTCTCAGCAAAATAAGGGGGATGGATCCCTAGGATACTTGGAGGCGTAGGGAGGGTAATGGGGAGGGGGGAGGGTGTATGAAGAACTCATAGGAGACTGGAGAGTGGAAATATGGGGGAACCATCCCAGAAGCCGATGTCATTCCTCCACGAGATACCCATTTAATGCATGAGTTCTTCTGGGGGAAACTGCAACAGGTGAAACCCAAGGTGGTCATCCATGTTTTGGCATTACCCCTGGATAACAAAGTAAACATGCATTGATTACTGTTGGTTTGATAATGTTTCTCCCTCAATTGTATCTCTATATACTTCTAATTTAAAAAAAAATATTTCTGCTTTCACTAGAAAAACCTTATCAATGATTGCATTTGAAGTGAGGTAAGGAAATTAAACATGTCGTCTATTGCTCCATTCTTGTAACAGAATTGAAGAAGAACAGAAATGTCAATGCTTCCATTCTCTTATTGTATGCTTGTGCCTACATCTTTAGTATTATTATCTGCAAGCCACGGTTTCCTTTCAGGAACCTTCTTAAATTCTCTATTTTGGGAAGGGTAATTTAGATAAAACTAGTCATTGTAATCCACAGATCCACTCCACCACCATCTTCTCGGGCAGAGCCAGGTGAGCAAGGATATCTCTGGGGGTCCACTTTTCCCTCAGAATGCCTCGCAGGCCCATGTGCGTCTGCCTGACAAACTGTCAATCTAAAATGAAACTTGTGATTCTTCATTTCTTTCTTATTCTTAGAGACAAAAGTGTTAAATAGAAGCTGCAAGATTTCTTTCTGCTTTGCAATGGCCCCTGTCATCTAACCACTTTGGAGACAACTGCTTTAAAGAGACTTCAGCGCTAGAAGTTCAACCTTGAAAATTCTCCATATGAAAGAGAAAATGAGGAAATCTCCACAGATGGACACGTGGCAGATAAAGCAGGCCGGGTGTTGAAGTTTGAAAAATGTCCCCAAGTGGGAACAGAAGGAAGAGGAGGAGTCTGAAAAAGCAGAGGAGCGAGCCCTCTGCAAATTAGGAAGACAAATGCACTTATAATGCCATAATAAGGAATCAGAGTTGGTCATGCGTTGGTTAACGGGTCAGAAGTTTCAGAGATCCCTAGGGGCCTCTGCAAGAAAAGGCTAAGATGTTTGGCAACTCAAAATTAAGTGGCAATCTTTAAAGAAACAGTCTCAGTGCCAGGAATGGGCAGCAGCAACGTCGTAAAGGCGAATGAATTGGTAAGCTGTAGATGTAGAAGCACAATTTAAAGAAGTTCAGTGACAAAGGAAGGAAGAAAAAAAGGAGGGGGGAGAAAACACGCATTGTTCTAGAAGTCAGAACCTAACAGGGCGGATCATTCCATTATACACCACCACTAATATTAAATCTGTGCTTCGCTTGATCCATCTTAAAAATCTCAACTGTAATTACGACCCTGGCCAGGATTTCGGTTCTCGTAAGCCATTCTCTGCGTGCTGGCTGTCAACTACCGTCATAATATTCGGTCTCTCATATGTGTCTATGTAAAGCAGCTCTGCCAGATGATAAAAATGATCATTTCCATCATCTCCACCCCCTGCTCTGCCCCATGTGTCCCTGCAAACCCCAGCAAAGGTGACACCCACAGATCACTAACCAAGTCCAGCGTCAGGACACTAGGCCTCGTTTCTACTGCAGGGCTGCAGGCCTGTGACCTGATGGCTTCATTCCTCCCAGACCTATGGGGTCATATTAATTCCATCATTTGATATCCCGTTGAAAGGAAAAATGGCCGAATGAACAGATGCCGCCCTCTGCTTTTTTCTCTATTTCTGTCACTAGTCCCAGCATTCTCCCAGCCACTCACCCTTAAAAACTCACTTTCCTCCTTCCTCACCCCCCACCTCCTGTGGAGTTCCACTGATTCCTCCTCCTCACAGTCCCCAGCAAGGCTGTTTAGTGCCCTCCTCTCTAGCCAGGGCTTTCACCGTCAGACCCCAAGTGGACAACTGGTCTCTGTCCCGATGCCACCCTAATCCACCCCCAGCTCACAGCCACCCCGGGAATCCTCCATCTTCCCAACCCTCCTTCCCAATCCTCGTCCACGCAGCAAACTTCCAATCACTCCACCGCCTTAGCCTCACAGTAGGTGCCTCGGGACTCTGGCATCTTCTCAAACACTCCAGCCAGTCTTCCAAAAACAGCCCACACGTTTCATCTCTTCCTATCTATCGCCATGCTGGTTCCATCTGCTGAGCTGTTTCCCCCGTCTCCACCCAAAAAAAAAAAAAACCTACTCATCCTTCAAGGTCACTCCAAAGTCACCTTCTTCTGGAGCACCAGGTGGCTGGCGAGTTCCTCCTCTTAACCCCTCTGCAAAGCACCTGCACCCCTTCTGCGGGACCCTCAGGCCACCTTAGTGCACCCTTGCAAGGTATCTCAGCACCCTCCTAACTCAGCTCCCTGAGGTGTGGGTGGGGTTTGATTCATTTTCCAAAATGTCACTAATAAGGTTTGGGAAACAAAATCCACTACTTCAGCTCAAAAGGGTGCCAGTTTCTTTCCAGAAGGTTGTTTAACTCATTGAAACTTTGGAGCCATACGTTTAAAATTCTGGACAAGGTATAAACAAGAGAAAAACCTCATGCAGAATATACGACACAGGTAGCCATTCGCTCACTCTGTGCCCTATATTTTACAAGACAGTACTCCAGGTCCCATCACAGCAGAAAAACACAAATGCAAATCCCGAGCCAATTCTGCCAGGGATTTTTTTTTTTTTTTAATGTGTCACTTGGGATCGAACCTTAGACCTCACACGTGCTAAGCACATACTTTACCACTGAGCTACACCCCCATCTCCATGACAGCGACATAATAAATTTTATCCAAACTACTTTTTTTTTTTTGGTACTGATTTCCCTCTTCGAAATCAATTCAAATTTATCATTCTCAAAAACATTTTTGTTTGCCTAATGTGTTTATCTGTTCAAAATGCTTGAAAATTCTATGCACGCAGAGATTTAAAGCATGTTAATGTTTTAGAGGGAAGGAAATACATGTCATCTTCCTCCATCTTCCCTCTCATGAAATTGGTATAATTCAATTAGCCAAAAATATTCCAAATGCCTACTATGTAGCAAAGACTTTGCCAGGCACCATAACACATTTGAACCTCAGGGGCCGCTCCTATGTGCAGGAAGATTTCAATCTGGTGGAGTGGAAAGATATGAAATAGGCAATTACTCTACGTGGTGATAAGTATCACAGTGGAGTAAAATGCCAGGCTCTGCTGGAGCACACAGTGGGGCCGCTCCAATCACACGAGGCTTCTGGAGGAAAATGGCCCAGATTGGCATTTCTAATAGATGTATCAGCAAATGAATGCCATGGGGATCTGGGTCAAGATTTTGATTCAGTGGCTCTGGGGTAAAGGCCTTGTTATGGTTTGGATGTGAGGTGTCCCCTAAAAGCTCGTGTGGGAGACAATGCAAGCCAGCTGAGGTGAAATGTTTGCATTATTAGAGCTTGAACCTAAAGAGTGCATTAATCTCCGCAACGGATTAGCTAGGTGGTAACTGAGTAGGGGTGTGGCTAGAGGAGGTGGGTCCCTGGGGGCACGCCTTTGGGGTACATATTTTTTCCCTGTTGAGCAGAGCTCTCTGTCTCTTTGCGTGTTGTGATGTCCTATGCCACTCTCCTCCACCATGTTCTTGAGCCATGATGTTCTGCTTCACATTAGGCCCCAAAGACTGGAGTCAACCATCTATGGACTAAGACCTCTGAAACCATGAGCCCCAAATAAACAAACATTTCCTCCTTAAAACTGTTCTTGTCAGGTCTTTTGATCACAGCAGTGAAGAAGTTGACGAAAGCAGGCCTGAACCATACTGCAGCTCCCAGAAGGTGCAGATGCAGCTGGCTTGAGGACCACACGGCCCAGAGGACTAGACCTGAGGCGGAGGCAGCATTATGGAAAGAGGAAATGACAGAGGGGTGGAGTCCACAACACTGTCCACTTCTATCCTCAGGAATCTCAGCGGTAAATGAAGAGGCGGATAACAAGAGGAAGAATTAAAGGGATCTAGGAAAACGCCAATAACCCTGGAGGTATAAGGAGGCCCTCTGCCTGGGTCTGGTCGGGTTGCTGTAATGAGCTATCACAAACTCAAACGTATTTCTCGTATTTCTCGCAGTCCTGGATGTTGGAAGTCCAAGATGAAGGTGTCAGCAAATTCAGCATCTGGGAAGCACCCGCTCTTCCTTCCCAGCTGGCACCGTCTGGCTGCATCCTCATGTGGCAGAAGAGGCCACCTAGCTCTCTGGAGTCTCCTTCATAAGGTCCCTAACTTCCTTTAGGGTAGAGCACTCATAGACCAGTCACCACCCCCAAACCATCTCCTTGCTGATTAGGATTTCAATATATGCATTTTAGGGACACAAAACATTCAGACCATAACACCATCCTAAATAGATTTAAGAGCTCTCTGATTCACTGTAATTACAAGAAGACAAATCTAAACCATCTGAGAAAATCTGAGCTATAAAATATTGTTAAAGGGTGTTGAGTTGTTCCAAGTACTCGCAGCCTCTGGAACCTATGGTTCCCCAAGGTACCTGCCACATCCACTTAGGCAAAAGGTAATTACTGACACTGACGAGTTTCAAGAACTTAAATATATTCATTTTCCTATGTAGGATTTTATAATACTTTTCATCCTATCATATGGCCACCAGACAATTTTTAAGATTAGCAGACAAGACGAACTTCAATTGGATTTATATCCTTAGTAAAACAGAGCTCAAAATAATAAGATTTTCTATAATCCATGTAACATGATACCATTCCAAAAGACATTATGAAAAAAAATTTTATACCAGGGATTGAATAAGGGGTGCTTAACCACTAGCTACATCCCCAGCCATTAATTAATTTCTTTATTTACATTTTGACACAGGGTCTCACTAAGTTACTTAGGGCTCCACTAATTTGCAGAAGCTGGCTTTGAACTTGCGATCCTCCTGCCTCCGCCTCCTGAGCCACTGAGATTACAGGTGTGTAATCCATGCCCGGCACTATAAAAAATACAAAGTGACATGCTGATATTATAGGTTATTTTATATAAAACAATTACACTTTATGTAAGTAAGTGAATGCAAACTGCTGAAGAAGGAAGCTAAAGGGACACGCACACATACTAACTGAACTCGGGTACAGAGAACACAGGAGTCTAAAACATGTACCCTGAAAAGTCTCACTGCCACTCGGAGCATCTGTTCCTCCGACTCGGTAGCAATACTGTGAAAACAGGCATAGTTCTTGAGTAAGTCATTCCTTCAGGACACAGCTTCTGTTCAGAACTCTGAGTTCTAACTGACACTCTGGTCTTCATAAAGAGAAAATCACTCTAAGTTGTCTGTTATAGAGGCCCATTATATTTTGAAAAAATTATATTGACTGAATATCAACAATAATGGACATAATAATTTAATACTGATTGTTACAAAAACAAGTTGTCTAAACGAGCTAAAGCACCCAATTCTGCATAAAGAAACCACAGCACTTAAATGACTGTTTTAGAAAGTTAGAAATGCTGGCTGTCTTCCTCCGGGACCATCCGTTCGATAATGAACTTATTCATGCATCCTGCAGGTAGGTCAATGTGCCTTACCAACCAGCAACCAGTTCCCACAGTCTTCTATGAGGTTTTAAGAAATGAAGCACTAGAAAGAGAAAGAAAGGAAGAGAGGGAGGGAGAAGGGAGAGAAGAAAGAGGGAGAAAGGGAGAGAGAAAGAAAGAGGGAGAAGAGGAGGGAGGGAGGAATGAAGGGAGGGAAGGAGGTAGGGACAGATTGACTTTTTCTGGGAGTTAGAATGAGACAATCAAATTTTCAAATGTACCTACCAACATCTCTAAAGAAAAACTCAGGAAAAGTGGCACCCACCTACAAAGCGCCACGTTGAAAATCCCACACAGCGTGGGGCCAATCCAAAAGGGCTCCTATGGGAATGAGGATCATAGTTCAGCAGTAGAGTGCATAAGCATATAGCATGCACAAGGCCCTGGGTTCAATCCTCAGCATCAAATAAATATTTAAATGGGGATCTTTATGCATTCAAACAGAAGGAGAAGGCCTAACAGCCTAACTCAACCCCAAGACTTGAGGCACGACATTAAATCTATGCTCTGTCATCCATTAGGACCACCCTCCCAGTTGCTGTAGCACATGGCTGATTGTCCTGGGTGAAGTTGTGCCTGGATTAGACAAAACCCACCATCGCTACCACACAGCATTCACAGCTGGGGAATCAGATCCGGATTTGTGGAAATAATTCAAACTAACATACCTCAAGCTAAGGACACGCTCGCTTTAAAGAGCAAGCTGCACGATCCCTCTGCTCTGAAACCCAGCGAGGAGATGCATTAGAAAGAATAGCTAATGCTGGAGTAAAAGCTGCTTTCTGTAGGTTTGCTTTCATAATCAGAAATATTTGCATACTCATATATAAAAAATGTGTCGTTGAGGAAAATTCCACAGCCTCTTGAACAGGCTGGCTTATCCCCCAAACCACAGGGTTCTCTAAGTGACTCACTCATTCGCAGCTCAGGCTGCCCCTGCCCTGCCTCGCCTACTCTGCACAGTCCCTCAGGATGACCCAGTGTCCCCCCAAACACTCTCTTGCCCCCGAGGGTCCCTGAGAAGGCAGCCTCCCTCTGTTTCTAGAACATCCTGGAAAGGCCCAGAGAGGGCAAAGGATCAAGCAGCAGCACACCTCCCTGGCTGCAACCAGACAGAGCACACGGGAAGGACCTCAGGGATTGGGACCTCACGCCAGACGGTCCACAGTTTCCAGATCCTTCCAGAGTCTATAGCTGGCTTCTGCCTACTGCACTTCTGAGAAGCATTAGCTTCATTTTATTTATAAGAAACTGGCACAGGGGATGGAGCAGTAGTTCAGCGGTAGAGCACTTGCCTGGCATGCACGAGTACCCAGGTTCAAACCCCAGCACTACATACACAACTGTGTGTCTGAGAAACAAAAACCAGATGGAAAAAAAATAAAATCATTCTCTCTCTCACCTCTCTCTCTCTCTAAAAAAAGTAACAGCCATGCAGGGCCACAGTCATCACACCTGAAATGGGAACAGAGCCTTTCCAATGTTTCATCTCCACACAGGCTCTGGGACCGGCCTCTGAGCTCTGCCCAGTGAATACCAGAGAACCAGAGGTAGCTTGGGGCAGAACAGCAGAGCAACCAAGCAGCCCGCAGCAGCACAATGTCACCACCAAGAAGGAAGGTCAGAAAGAACAGCACATGTAATTGAAATCCCTGGGGGAATTTCTGAAACCAGATTCAACATCCCACCCTGGAATCTGGCCAAGCGGCTGGAGTAGATTCTCTGGTCCTTGCCAAACAAGCCAAGGGGCTTTAAAGATGAAGAATACTTTCTTGCTTTCTCCTCCAAGATACTCTACAAGAGAGGTGCGGTGGTTATGTAGAAACCATTCTGAATTGGGGTCCCAGAAACCATCCATCCCAAGCTAGCTCTGCAACCTGGGGCCAGTCTCTTCACCTCTCTGTGTCTTTGTCTGGGAGTCAGGAGAAATGGACTAAGATCTCTCAGCTATTTTTCCAGTTCTAACACTCTATAACTAACATCAGAAGCAGATAGTAAAAGACAAGGAGACTTTTTTTATAGTTTGTCCAGTAAGAAAAATAGTAGAGTTGATATATATTTCTTTTTTAAAGAGAGAGGGACAGTGAGAGAGACAGAGAAAGAGAGAAACAACTTTAGTTTTTCACATGGCCTTAGTTGCTCCAACACTTAGTTGTGTACGTGGTGCTGGGGTTTGAACCCGGATCCTCGTGCTTGCCAGGCAAGCGCCGAAACTGCTGAGCCACCGCTCCAGCCCCCAAGTTGATATATTCTTAACTCTGCTGCTACACTTAGTATATCACTACAGTTCCTCTCCACCAGAGTACAGTCCCACACCATCAGGGAGCCTTGCATAGAGGCACCTCCTCCCTATTCCCACTAATCAGCAAGATGTCCCCCTACACGTACTAGTAACTGTTAGGACGATTTCAGGCATCTGGATGGAGGCAGGGCATCAGGCAGCCCAAGCGTGAAGGAACCACAAATTAGATGCTGGCAGATAAACCCCAATATCATCTCGCAATTGCCCGATGATTGATGAAGTCACCAGCCAATTCCCAAGGGATAGGAGACCCTCAAACTTCCCCTACCCACCCTAGACTATAAAGTTGCTGCCTAGCCGGGGCACATGCCACTTCCCCTGCCCACCCTCACTCTGGCAGGTGGGGAAACCTGGCCCGCGAGCCGCCAATCCCAATAAAAAGGCTTTGTTCAGCTGCTTTTAGGCCTGACTCCTTTTTGAACATCTGTGCCTGAACTCACATTTGGTGCCGAACACTGGGGCCTGAGTTTTACAGTAACACACATAGCAAACATTCAGAGAACCCCTATTCTGCCAAGCATGTGCTCAGGGCCTGGCATGCAATGGCTCTTTAATCCCTGCACAGCATCTGAGACAAGTCCTACTACATCCCTGTTTCTTGATCGTGGATGTGAGGATTGCAGTAACTTCCCCAAGGCCAGGCAGCTTCTAAGTGACATAGTAGGATTCAAACTTAGGCAGGTTGACTCTCAGGCTAATCAATGGCCAAACTATGGTGAGAGATTTATTCTGTCACCGTTAATGAGGATCTGCTACACCCCATACCAAGATATGGCCCCTTGCTTCAGAGAAAGCCTGGAGACACCCACCGGAAGGATCCAGCAGAAAGAGAACGCTTGAGTTTGACTTCCTGCTCTACCTGTTACATTCCATTAAATCCAAGTTACCGCATCTGCAAAGTATGAACGATAATATCCATTTCATTGGTTTATTATGAGGATTAAATAAAATAGTGCTGCAGAAGTCCTAGCTAGTTTCTAAATCACAGAAAAGGAGAATACCTGGATTTAAAAATCTCAAAGGGTTTGTACAAATTGCTCTATATTTCAGCAGACTAGCTTGGGACAAACGTTTATATTCTGACTTGAAAGTTATCCATCTACTAATCTAATTAATTGGCATCTTTTCCCTACAATTCATTGTTGGGAATCATAAGACTTTGGCCTCCAAGTGCTACTGCCAGAGTGTCCAAAGTTCCAGTGGTAATTTCCCAACAAAGTTGGGGACAGCTCCATAGTGAGGGCTCCCTGCCCCCTGCCTGCCTCCCTCACTCTCCAAATTACACATTCTGCACCTCGGTTGCTTTCTATAAAATGGGAAAATTAGTTTCTGCTCCCTCACAGAAATATTGCAGGCTCTTCCTACAGTATAACGACAGTGGGAAAACCTAATATTTGTATAATACCTAACATCTGAACATTTTCAAATTAATACTTTTCATGTACCTAATTATCTTCTTCAGATGTCCTAGACAGTAGATTTTTTTGACAGTCATGAGGGTACATTTACTAAACGGAGCGAAAGAATGTTTTTGTCTTCAATAAAAAGATATAAACAACTGAAATGTAGTATATGTACTTAACATTTGTGAATGTGTATTTATACATATGTATATACATATGTACATACATGTGTGGGTTGCTAGTCCATCTTCTGTAGCCTTCAATAAGAATCAAAACGCCACAGCTATTACTGCAATATATTTGTTTAATATCCGTGTATGTATCTGGATTCCCATATGTTAACTACCATTTGTCTGCATCATATGGTGAAGATTGCATTTTAAATATTTATGAAAGTAAAATGAAAATGTCTTTAAATGGATATTAAATCTCTTTTGTCAAATTCAATGCAACTATTAATTTAGAAAAAATTCCTTTGATTATACATCATCCAAAACCTAACTTTCACCACCAAAGCCTCTGTCTTTGATTTTAAGGTCTGAGAAAAAGAGCTCATTATATAGCTTTAAAATGGTGAACATCTCACCACCGCAATAAATAAATAAATAATGAAATAAATTTTAAAAAATGGTGAACATTTTGGGGCGGAGGTACTGGGGATTGACCCATGGCCTCAGGCATGCTAGGCAAGCATTCTACCACTGAGCCAGGGGAACATTTAAACCACCTAAATAATAACCCTGGATTTCAAGTACATGAAATGAAGTGCATTCATCAAATTACATGAAATTTAACATAGTGAGTCAGTTGTAAAGTTTCACTAAAATAATTTATCAACCCATATTAATAATGCCAAAACCACTTAGGAGACAGAATGGATTCAACCCATAAAATTAAACAGAGAATAGCAAACCTTTGTGTATATTTATTGTTTTCTATATTTGCCATCATCGTCTCTCTCAGGACTGCTTGCACTTTGTTTTTATGTAGTGTGATTCTCTAATGTAAGTTGTTCTGCCTTTTTTTTTTTTTAGGAATACTAAGCTGTTACACACACACACACACACACACACACTTTCCTTGGAATCATTTAACTGACATTTGTATAAATCATTAGCTAAGTAAGTTTACAGAAGAAGGGAGAAAATATTTGCCAAGATATATTATGAGAGGAATTTAATCACCACTTCGTCTACACTTGGCTGAACTCCCTGAGTAAACACCCACCGTAGAGGACAGGGAGATGGCATAAGAAAATGAGCATGCAAATAACTGACACTGTTTCAAAAAGCGTGCTAAAACACGTTGTTTCCTCCACTACTCTAAACACCTACAGAGTGATATATATAGTAGTAAAGGTGGCAGGAACAGCGAGACTTGATTTAAGTATGTTCTGTTGCCATAGGAGAATCTTCTCTGCCTCCTAGCTGCCTCCTCTTCTGGAACGCCCCGATTGGTTGAGATCTGCCATCCCCTTGGTCACCATGATGGTTCATTTTGTGTCATTCTGACTGGGGCAAGGGTTGCCTCCATAGCTGCTAAAGTATTACTGGAGTGTGTCCCTGAGGGTGTGTCTATAGATGAGATCAGTAGACGAGTAAAGATGGTCTTCCTCACCAATGTGGGTGGGCATCCCCCAGCCTCAGAACAGAACAGAACGGAAAGGCAGATGAAGCAAGCATCTGTTCTCTGCTCGAGCTAGTACAGCCTTCTCTGCCCCCAGGCATGGGTACTCCTGGTTGTCAGGTCTTCAGACTCAGACTGGGACTTACGCCAAGGCTCCTCTGATTCCCAAACCTTTGGGCTTGGCCTGAATCACACATGCTGGCTTTCCTAGATCTCCAGCTTGCAGATAGCAGACTGGAACTTCTCTATAACTGGCCTCCATAATTGCATGAGCCAATCCCCCGTAGTAAATAAATCTCTCTGTGCGCGTCTCCATATATCCTATTGGGCCTATTTCCCTGGAGAACCCTGCCTAATAGTCACAAAAGCCAGAGAGAACTGGAAGTCAGTGCAGACTTCTCTTTCTCCCTAACCCCTCTTTAGCTAATCAGTACCTAAGCCCCAGTGTTTCTAGCCTCAGTCTCACTGGGGGCCCCTGACCCCTTGCCTCTATTCTTGCCATTGTGCCTTTACTTTGGGGCTGACTTCAGGAAATCAAGTCTCAGAAAGCAGACATCATAAGTCAGAGTTGGGCAGATCTTGGTGCTATGGAATCTCAGAGGCAAGGGCCCACCTGGACACCATCAAGGGAGCACCCTGGAGCAGGAGTGTGTCACCCTGAAGCAGGAAAGTGGGACAGAGGCAATCATCTGCTCCTTTCAGAGGGACTAAAAGAAACATGGTGTGGGTGGGGAGGTGAAAACGCGAGATCCCAAAGCCGGGGGCTAGCTTACAAAGGAGCTTGGATTCTATCAAGCAGATGGCTTTTCGGAATGAAGATGTGGAGGGCCAGTTTCAGGCGTGCATTTAAACCCTCACTGGCACAGTGTGGGGGAGAAAGGACTGGAGAAGAGGAGACTGTTCCCTGAGAGCTGCATGCATGCAATATTTGGGGAGCAGAAAGCACAGGCAGGGGAGGTTCTGGAGGGACACACCTGCCCAAAATTGTCTGCAACGAGGGCCACAGCCAATTCTATTTTCCTTCCGTTCAAGGAGTTCTGCGGGCAATATCTAAGAAATCAATAGAATAAAATTCACTGATTCTGGATCTCAGATCAAACCAAAACTGTTCTCTGATGAGTTGCGATGGTGAAAGCACCATGAGAAGGCTACCAGGAAGCACCAATGTGTGCTTCCTTGGCTCTGCAGAGGCAATGGCGTCAGATCCCTTATCTTTCTTCTTATAGACACTCCCAGTTAGGATGAAATAAGCAATGACCCCTGCCGGGTGGTTAGAAAAAAGGCTGAGTCCATGGTCTGCCTGACGGGAGGAGCATCTAACCCAGAAGGAAGTTGAGCAGGGCTCCAGAAACAGAAGAGTCCCAGCACTGAGCATGAGAGATGGAGAGCACCAAACAAGGGAAGATTCTGAGTTTGACCTCTGTCAGGTCTCAAGGAAGGCAGTCAACAGTGCTTGTGATTAGGTGCCTCCACAGAGCCTGGCTTTAACAGGACCGGGATGGCAGGCCTCAGGTTATTGGGTAGACAGAGTCACACATGCATACCCATATGAAGACTTTAACCACACAACACAATAACCACCACCAAATAACTCACCACCACACCCCTCAAACCCTGCTTTACATAAATTTTATGTTTGTTTGATTGTTTGTTTAAATCAAGAGAACTTTCAGTAAGGGGTTTCCAGGTAACGAAGAGCTCTGGGACCACGGGAGCCATGCCTGCGCCCCTGTGCATGATCGCATGGCGTTTAGCCATTTCTTTACACACTTCCTGCGTGCACTCTCCATCTCAATGTTACCTCGCCAGAGTTTTTAGAATCCCCTTCTAAGAAACTCAAATAGATCCTCAAAAGTTGTACTGGTGCCTCAGAAATTCAAATATCAGCTTTCCCAGAGTTTAGACATTTTCAGTCATTGGAAAAGTGGTTTTATTCACCCCCAATCAATAAATTTCTATTGACATGTATGTTTCTCTGACATCCGCAATAAACCAGCACTTGGCAGTGACCCAAACAAACCTCCCATTGGAACAAAGCAGGAGCCAGTCAGGTTTCAGTGAGCTCTTCTTTGAAGGCCACTCCTTCATCCTAGAGCAACAGGATGCTTCTTGGGTACAAAAGCCACCTCCCCTCCCATCAGACTGCACTGACTGGCCTAAGGGAACAGAATAAGCCACTGACCAAGTCTTGGTGTGCTGCATGCTGCAGCCAAGCTGCTGACTCACCCTGCCTCTTAGAAGGCCCAGTCCCACCACACTTCCTGCCAATCAACCTAACCTTGGGCCATCAGGGAGTCAGGGGTCCCTACAGAGCATCCTAGGATTTGGCATCTGCTACGTTAGTAGCCATTGTTCCCCACATTGTGCTGAACTAACCAACCCCTGTGCCAGCCTCTCCGGCTAGGAAGCATCATTTCTGCAGGCTGCCCCTCAAAAGGAAAGGAACCCAGCCTGTGGCTGGTGCTGGCCTCCCACTGATGTGGTGATGGACTCAAGCCAATTCGCAGCCCACATATGAAATCCAGCTCTTCCAAAGGGAGCACACTTGAGTTCCCCTCTCAAGGAAACTCTTGTCTAAAGAGCACAAGGCCTGGTATGCGTTTCTGCACATATGCACGTTGGTAACACCTGCCCCTGCTCCTGGACATAATAAAGAGCAGTTTCATCCCCTGAAAGGTGAGACCAAGGTAGGGCCGAGGAGCAGCTATTTTCCACGCTGAGCTGGTTGTATATTAGAATCACTGGGTGGAGATTGCAAGAGGTGCTTTTTCAATTTTCCAACACCCCCCATTCCTCCAGTTCTGACTCGGTTGGCCTGGGCATCGTTATGTTCTTAAAAGCTTCCCTAGTGACCTTAATTTGCAGCTGGGGTGAGAACTACTGCTTTAAAACAGCGACAGGAACCATCAACTGAGACTCCCCAGTATACCCAGACAGAAGGAGAGGACACAGTGTCGAACAGCTCCTGCCCTAGCCCCTTGCCCAGTCTTTGCAGCCTACAAAGTAATCATTAGAATAGCACTCCGGATTCTGGTGCCATGTCTCATTCAGACACTACCTCTTTAACCAACCAGAGCCTCAGTTCCCTCAACTATCAATACAAGGGCTATTCTACATATATCTATTTTGCTGCTCATTTTTCAGCTTTATGCATCTCTTCCCTTCACCTCTCATTTAAATGCAGACTGATTATATATTTGCCTTTCTACCCCTGCTAAAGTGCTTTATGTGTTGCCTTCAAATTAGATTTGAGCACTGCTTGCCCTCTAACTAAATAATATCACAGAAACCATAAACTATAATCCAACCAAGGTATGTAACACTGATGATACTAAATTCTGTGCATAAAATATTCCACTTGTGCAACTGCAGCTCACCATTCTGTCTGGAAGAGCTCGTGATGAATCATATAGCTCCAGCCCACTGAACACCAACTCAGGCCAGCAGCTCTCTCTGCTGCATAGCAACAGCCTACCACGAGGCTTATTGGGGTTTTTCCCTCTGAGCTTGGCTTAATATCTACTTATGAAGTAGAAAATTCATTTTGGAACTATTTTCAGAGCAAGTACAAAGACATCCACAAGGATACATTAGCTACATTACTTTTACCCAATGAAATAAATAAATCTCTCACCCCACAAAAAACTTCGTATGTAGGAGGGCAAGCAGCCTCTCAAACGGGCCTATGAAAAACCACATGGATATATATTAACGACCAGGGAAAATGGCAGAATGCAGAATAAAGCAGGGCCACCCAGGACCACCCATCTACTAGTTTAAAGTGTCAAAATAATTTTTTTACTATGTTGTTTCAGAAAGTTGCAACATCCAGCAAGTCCAAATCACAGGTGTGCTCCAATCCTGGATGTACAACTAGTCAACTCCACTTGGACATCCCCTAGAACCCCAAATTTTCCATGTCCAAGTCAGGACTCCAACTGTTATATTCTGGGTGGGGGTTACTACCCAGTAATCCACATCAGAAATCCCATACTTATCTGGGAATCCTATATCTCCCTCCACAACTCCCTACTCCTTCCAAATAGCCACATCCTAGAGACACCACTGTGTCCACCCTCTCTTATCAGCCTCTCTCATCCCAATCTCATAGGCCCTGTTTTAATTTGCAGCTTCCTCATTGCTCTACCTGATTCTTCCTGATACCTCCTAACTATTCTCCCTCGATGTATCCAGTCCTATACATCCAATCTATCTTCCTAAGTTTTGCCACAATAATCTTCATGAAAAATCCTAGTCATGTTGCTCCATTAAAACCGTTGGTTGGCTTCTCAGCATAAAGCTCAAAGTCCAAAGTAGGATGTACAAGACCCTCCACAGTCCTACCTCTACACAACCTTAGGTCGCCCCATGCATCACCCTGAACCCTTTCTCCCCGGTGAGATAAGCCACTTAGAGTTCCCACTGGCCTGTCTCCCATCCCTAACCTATTTGGGCTGCTGCTCCTTCTGATTAGAATGTTCTTTTGCCTTCCTTCAGAAAAATATACTCATTATATGGACGATGCACTTTTTCTCAATCCCATTCTAAAAGAACTAGAAAACCCACCCACCTTGGGCACCTGGTCATGCTTATATCGCAGCATCTCAAACTTTACTGCTCCAACCAGATCTCAGAGGGAAAGAACTGTCTCTACAACTAAGTGTCTGTTGGTGCTGCCTGATACAGGTCAAGAATTCGATGAACATCTGCTAAATGAATGAATGTCTGCATCGCTGTTCTAAGAGTGGTTCCCAACTCTTTTCTTTATTTTGGCTGCTTATGATGTGGAACTGCCTCTTACTCTATTTTGAAATAATTTTCAGAGAATCAAAAAATTAATCAGTACAGCAGATAAATCACCTCGTATCCCCCAAAAGATCATTTCTTCATTCTTGACTCCAGAAATAAAAGTCATGCTTGAAGGCACACCAGCATGTAATAGTGAGAAACTATCCAAATAGGTATATCCAAATCCCTCCCCAACCTCAGGATTTAACTGCCCTCACCCTGGAGGTGATTATTAGAGTGACACACAGGGTAGAGACACTACCCTGTTAAATTAAAGCACAGAGTCCACGGCATAAACCAAGACCGGCTTATAAAACCTACATCTGTGTCTCCTGTGACATGGATGGAAAACAACACTAAGAACAGAGTCTGATTTCTCAGTGTTAACTGTAAGCCCACAAGGGAGTCGAGTCACATAAAAATAAAGTGGCCACCTTCAATTCAGCAGCAGCCCACCTAGAAGTCTATCTAAAATGCCAAGTATCTATAATGTGCCTGCATCTTCACGTCACCAGCCAATCACTTCTCTGAGCACTGATTTCATATTGGAATATGGGCAATTGAAATAAATGTTTCATTAACATAGTGTTTTCCTGCTTGATGCTAATGTTCTTAATTTGCTTTTCCAGACTCTCTTCCACAGAATCATTTCCTGCTATGCTCCTCAGGACAATCTGAACGTCTTCGAGTCCCTAATAAGACAATGCAGAGAACCTAGAAACCAACCCAACGACCAAACAAATAAGCCAAAACTCCAACACTAAAAAGCTGCTGAGCCCCATTTGTTCTGAAATACATATCAGAAATGCTCTGGGTTCTTCTCTGAGTCATGCAAGGGTCAGAACAGGATGGATCGTCCTGACCACCTTGGTGGTGCTGGATTTGGACAGATGGTGGCAAAGCGCTGTATGCTGGCGCACTGTTGGTCCCAGAAAGGGAAATGAGACATGGCTTATGCAGGAAGAATGCAGAACGTGTGACATTTTGTTTTGAGGCCCTAGAAGGCTTGCTCCCATTCTGTTGTGTTTATCTGTACTGAGACTCTATGTTGTGATTCCAAACCCAAAAATTTCAAGGATATTTTGAACATCTTTTATTAATAGCAACTCAAAATTTTCCATACCTCACTACTCAGACAAATGCCAGACAAAGCAGGTACCATATAAGGGTTCATTCTCCCAAACTTTGGGAGATATGGTGCAATGGCTTAGTCCTGATGGTGTGGGGAGAAGAGCTAAGGGCAACACTGAACGATCATCGTTGGGGTAGTTCCAGCACATTATACCAGAGGGGGAGACAAAATTTTGATTTGATCCTATTGCACATGGAGAGCAAAATAAACTCAATGAAGAGGTGACATATGTAGACAGCAAACACTGGAACGTTCTGGGTGCCCAGTGCCACATCTGCAGCAGAGTAGGGAAGAAAAAAAGAAACACCCCAAGCATACAAATGGTAGGATTGGTATTCCAGGTTCTGCCACATGTGAACTGCACATAATGAGGTTCTGGACATGGGACGGTGTTTTGTGAGGTCCATCTCCTTTAGGTAAAATTGAGCAAACGTAACCAGCAACCCGTGCAGCCCGGGTCAGCACGTCACACACACCTGGCTGACACTTTCTCCCTTCATCCTCACCGCACCCTGCAGTGGAGATGAGGTGAGCCCCACTGTAGGTGGGGACGCTGTGGTTCAAGAACTGGCCCTGAGTCACTCGAATCAAGTGAATGGCAGGGTCTCTGTTCAAAGCCAAGTCTGCCTGACAACTGGGCTCTTTGGAAATGATAAGGGCGGCAATGCGGCTCAGGTCACCAGAGACCCCACATCTACGCGAACAGTCAATCATCATCCGCAGAGCGCCCTGCTCTGCAGGACAGCATGGCTCCCCTGGCCCCCGGGAGGCCCACACGGCGCAGTGAGCAGGCGGCCGCCCCTCCTGGCACTTACTTTCTCAGCACGGCGATCTCGTTCTCTATGCTGCTCTCCTTGCCCTTCAGCGCCTTCTTAGGGATGCACTTCACTGCGAAGAGTTTTCCAGTTGCTTTCTCTTCGGCTAGAACCACTTCAGAAAAAGCCCCGCTGTGAACAGAAAGGAAGAAAAAGAAAACTTAAGAGTCTAGAGTTCTAGTTCCGTGATGGCTCCCCTAATCCCAAGACCAAAGTTCAGGTAACAGTAACAACAGGCGTGATCGCAGGCCTTACGGCTGCTTTTAACCCAGCGCACCACCTTACAGAACAACAGCCCTGTGTCAAGAAAACACTCGGACAAGCGTGTCCTCGCACAATTGGACAGAGGATGCCAACACAGGTTCGGCCCAAAGAAACACCGAGGGATGACATGTGTGACCATCTGCAGGGCCACCTGACTCACTGCTGCACAAAGGGATGGCAGCAACCCTCTTAGAGCCAACAAGAACACTTCCCGAAGACGCTCCTTCAGCAGAGAAAGACCGGGTGGATCTGCATTTGTCAACCCCTCTCACTGCCACCCAGACTAGAAAAATCATACGAAAATTCCCAGGCCCTTTCATCCAATGAAGGTCTCAGAGAGCTGTGCAAACACTGAATTAATTCTTGCAGATAGGTAATGATGTAATTACAGCATGAGTTGGTGCAACACGTGGTATTGACACAGGGTTAATTAATCAGTAGGGGTAGGCAAGTTTTCATTAAGCACTTATTTCTTTTTCAAGTCAAACAAACAAGGACCACACGGCGGGGAAGACTTGCCTGCCTGAAAATATATATTTAACTGTTACGCAGAGCAGCACACGGAAACTAGGATGTGTGGAGCCAGAGAGCCTGTCTCTCTGTCCAGCGGTGCCACATGGGGGCTGGGGCAGAAATCCCCGAGGACTGTGACACAGAGACAGGCTCCTCCAGTCCCCAGGCTCAGGAAGTGGGTTCCAAGCACATTTGCCAAGGAAATCCCACGACATGCTGAGCTGTTCTCTGTCCCCGAACTTCAGGAGCAGCTCTGAATTCCTCGGAGAGATGCTAAAGATGACTTTTACACAACCAGGACTACAGACAAAATCTCCTGCATCAACAGAAACCTCCAGAAGCACCAATGTGGCCCCAAGTCCTTGAGACCTGCATTCTTCAGTCAAAAGCAAAGAGGGCTCAGCAAGAAGAACGCACCCCACCCTCCCTCTCCTTCTCCATCTGACAGGGCCAAAGGAAGACAAATACGGGATTTTAAAATCCTTTCCAAGGATAGGAATTCACATCCAATTGGAGCAACTGACTGCCGGTCCTCAGGACACTGTTCCTATTGGAGCAGAGCTCTCAGGACAGAAGTCCATCTATCCTTAAGATCGGAATTTAATTATACAAGCCAGAGGGGCAGGAGATGGTTGTTCCACAAAATACCCACACGGAAAATGTCAGAACAGGAATCTTCTGCCCAAATCATACATTATTAGCAAGTAGGATTGTCCGCTCAGAAGATTGTATGCTGAGCCTTCTGGAACCAGCCAGAAGTCTGAATAATCATTAAATATTCAGACACTAAAAACCTGCAACAGTGATTCTGAAATCAGATCGCCCCAATAATACTTGGTCACTGCTGATGGCTTTGGCCCAAAAACACCAGTGCAGAACAACTTCTGAGACTGTCCCTGAGCCCAGGACCTGCGTCTCCCCGCTCTCCTCTAACACAGGGACAGATGAGGGAGTTCAGCTCACAAAGGGTTCTTGGATGGAAGAAGACCCCCAACATAGGAGTAGGTACGTTTCCTTCCCCCCTCCTCCAGCTGGTGGAACAAGGACTGTATTCGAGAGTAAGAAAAATCAGGGGGAAAGACCAGGATCAAGCGCCAGGGGTGACCTTATGCCAGATGCTCCGCTCATCACCTTTGGTTTCCACCTGAGTCCCTAATGCTGATGACACCACACTGGTTTTTCTCCCGAGTCGGTCAGACTTGCTAAGTCCATTCTGCAGAAGGCAAAGAAGCCCTTTAGCAGCTGTGGCCACCTGCCAGGGTCAAGAGCTGGGTCAGAGCTGGATCAGCCTCTGCTCTGCAGGCACCTGGGCTCTTTCCTCCAGAGAACTGGACACACAGCCAGACGCAGGCAGAGGAGCCACTCCACTTAAAAAGGAAGCCTTCACTGGAGAGGGACAGTGCTGCCTTGCTCTGCATAGGGCCTTCCCAGAAAACAGTGAGAAGGGAGAATGAGGAGGGGACAAAGAAGTCCCCAGAACCAGCAGTGCTGGGCTGCTATAGAGAGATGGAAGAGGGAGTGACAGTACTGTCCCTGCATCAAGGCTTTCTCAGCCTTTATCCTTAACTGTGGGAGGGACAGAACAATGAGGTGCAGATATATCCAGGAGTCCCCAGCTTGACAGTCCTGAGCCAGCCAGGGAGGCGCCTGTGGAAGGCACAGACGGACAAGGAATACGCAGCAACAGTTAACGAACACACCACAAGACCACGGATAGGGTCCTGTCGTCTCAGGATGAATGCCAGCCTGCATTTCCACTCCCAGGTACTTTCCCAGAAGAAAGGAAAGTGGGGACTTGGAAAGAGAATTGTGCACCCACATCCACAACATTATTCACAGCAACCAAAAGGTGGAAACAATCCAAGTGCCCAGTAATGGATAAATGGATAAATAAGATATGATCCACACACACCATGGAGTATTATCCACCTTAAAATGGATGTAGTCTAAAATACATACGGGTGGGCTCATTGAAATAAGCTGGTCACAAAAAGACAAACTCTATGTGGTTCCATGTATGCAAGATCATTAGAGGAGTAAAATCCAGAGGGAGGCAGGGAGAAAGTAGAACCATGGTTGCGAGGGGCTGGAGGGAAGAGAGGAGCCGTTATTGTACAATGGGGACAGACTTTCTGTTTGAGAAAATGAAAAAGTTCTAGAGATAGATGGTGGTGACGGGGTTACACAACAATGGGAATGTACTTAAGGCCCCTGAACTGTACATTTACAAGTGTTTAACATAGAGAAGTTCATGGTATGGCAATCTAACCACAACGAAAAAATAAAAGCTGAAACCTGCCTGACTCTTTCTACTCAGTGTCTTTGCATGAGAAGGGAGATGTTGGGAAAGCTGGATGACCCTCGTCACTCACTCTCCCCCTAGAGGAATTATGTGAATAATCACAGGGTACCAACATTTACCAAGTCCTCTGGCATCTATCAACTAATCCAATCCTGACACAACCCCACGAAGCACAGCACAGTGACAGAAGTCACTGTCCCTCCACACCAGAGAGGAGAATACTGAGCTGTCACAGAGGTAGTAAAGGGCAGAAAATAAAACCCCCAGAGGTCCTTCTCAGTACCTTAAGCCGGGCTCGGGCTGACAGTTCTCTGCCGCCAGGGAGCCTGACCTACAGGTGACAGCCTAGGGGGCTCAGGCCATGTGGGTGGAGTCCTGTCTTCACTCTCAAGCATGCAAATCCACTCTATTCTCATTTATCCAAACAATGTGCACTCAGTTTGCTCTAAGCTTTCCAAAGACAAAGCTCTGGTCTTCTTAGAGGATATAAGCTTAACATAAACTGGGGGCTGGAGCAGTGGCTCTGATGGTTATGTGCTTGCCCGGTGCGTGCAAGTACATGAGTTCAAACCCCAGCACCCACGTACACAGCTAAGTGTCAGAGCAACGAAAGCCATATGAAAAAACTCAATAAAAATTGATTCTGTCTCTCTCTCTTTCACTGTCCTTCTCTCTTTAAAAAAAGATTAGCATAAATTGTTATTGTTTCTACAATAAACAAAAGTCACTTGAAGATGCTTCCCCTGGCTAATTAAAAACATCAAAAACAAAACTTGTAAATGAACAGTTTGGGCACCTTTGATGTAATTATCCAGCACTTGTGGAGGGGGGGTGAGGGAGAGAGGGAGAGAAGGAGCTAGTGGCAGGAAGTACTACAGCAAGGAACAAGATCTGGGAGCCCATAAAGCCTCCACATAACCCAAGAAGACAAAATCCAAGAAAAAAAGCAGGAACAAAATTTTAAAGCCACAAAAAGGTCAAAGCAGGTAGCACTGGCTCAGCCATAAAACACAAGCCCTGTGCATTTAAAACTGAACAGCAGCCAGGTGGTAGCAGACCTGTATGCAATCCCAGCTACTCGGGAGACTGAGCTAGAAGGATCCCAAATTCAAGACCAGCCTGGGCCAACAGGGGCAGGTAAGTAGGGGGGCACAGGGGCCTGAAATGGAGTAAATTAAATTCCACACATGTATGATTAAGTCAAAATGAACCCGTGTTGTGTACGACTATGACACATCAACACAAGCAAAATAAAGAAAAAAGGGATATGAATGTCGCTCAGTGGTAGAACACCCCTAGGTTCCATCCCAGCATCCATCCATCCATCTATCTCTCTCTCTCTCTCTCTCCCTCTCCCACACACACACACAAGCTGCTGAACGGCAGGGCACTCAGCCAGCTGCAATTCTACCTACATCTGGAGATGTGAGGTCTGGAACTGCACACACCACATCTTCTCTGGAACTAGGTGTCCTGGATCCCCTGGGTCTCCCCACTGCTAAACCCAGAAGAGGCTTCTCACTGCTGGTCCCGCTGGTCTTTGGGTGCCATCTGACAGCCTTCACCTCCTTCCTGAAACTCATCTTGGTTCCAGGACATGGCTCTCTCCTTCTATCTTTACATCCATTTTCCTCTCCCTGTCCCTTTTCCTCCCACTTCAAACATCAGGGATTTTCAAGGTCTCACCCATACAGACTTTCTTCTGCCTAATTCTGTCCCCTACCCCCGAAATCCTAATTGTTTCTCTACTTTCAACCTCCTCCTACCCACAGATGACCCCCTAACCTTTGTCTATATTTTAATCTTTTTTGAGTGCAGTGACCCAGCTAGAAACTCGGTCTTCCACTAAAATACTCTCAAAAGCCCTCTGTTCTTCCATACCTCCACCACTGTTCTGGATCAGGTCCTTGTCATTAAATAAGCTATGGATTACCTGTCTAACACTCTCCTGGTCCCTCTATCCCCAGCAAGCCTACCTCCTACCTATCTCCTATCTGCTCCTGGAGTTGCTTTTCTAAAACAAAAATATTCAGGTCATCCCCCTTCTTCATTCTTCCAGGTTCTGCTCATAGGATCAGGTTCAAATCCTTGGCAAGTTGCCCAGACATTCAAAGCCCTTGCAAAGCCAACCAACTTGGTGGGCTCATCTGCCACTGCAGGCCCCCCTCCAACACCATCAGCCCCCACCACACACACCTCACCACCACTCAAGCTTACCACTAGATGAGAGTTTTCCATACACACATGCCCTTCCACACCACAGGTAACCCAGCTCCCCTGTCCTTGAATGCCATTTCTTTGTTTGCTTCACAAAATGCTGTTTATTTTTTTTTAAGGGTCCAGGTGGTATATTTCCTCCTCTTTGAAGGTTTCTCAATTGCCTCTCACCTGGATGGAATGACACCCTCATTCTGAGGTATGAGGCTTCTCCCCACATTTCCCCACTACAGTCCCCTCGGTTTTGCCCACAGGAGAGCAGGAGTTGGGTATGATTCTCTTCTGGGTCTCTGTACCCAACAGTACTTGGCACCAGCTGGCGTCTAAGGCAGTTGTGCTGATCAACATTATTTGCAGCTCTCCTGATTCCCAGCTGGCCCTCCACACTTCAGATTCAGAAAATAAATAACATTCTCTAATGACCTTCCAAGTCAGTGTTGAGAAAAAACATTTGTCTCTTTCCTCCTCCTACTGTGTTCCTCTAAGTCTCTATGCAAGCCTGCAAAAAGACCCTCCAGGGTTGCTCTGGAGGCATAAAAATTCTTTTGAGTCCTTCCTGATTCATTTTAAATCCTTACTTATATGCTGAATGTGAAATAAAATTCTATAGTTGGATGATCCTGAGACCACCATTCGTCTTGACTGGTAAAAATGTTCAGTTTGTGGATTTATGATATAATATTTCTCCCATAAACCTTCATCCTGGTGAATAAGATAAATAAAATTTGATAGCAGAGAAAAAGGCAGATTTTTATATAGACAAAAAGACATGAGAAAATATATACTCATGGCAGAAATAAAAATTCCAGTATTCCTGAAAACTGCAATTTTTTCAATTTGTGACAAAACATTTATTTGAATAAAGAAAGCCATTCTTCTATTTATAAAAATACCAAGTATCCATCAAAATTGAATCTGTGACAAATTATTAGAGAGGTCAGACAAAAAGCTATTCTTGAAGTGCTAAATATTTTCTGCACCTGGAGATAAGCTACACAAATTGCAAAAGTTGACTCTTCACCCTTTTCTTCCACATTTCAAAGAAAATCAAATCCTCACCTGGGGGCAGCTGCCTCTGTTTGTACACCAGGAGAAAACAATCTTTTGAGAGCTGAATTTATAAGACTAAAGGGAAATGTCATGTTTTCTATAGTGACTAAAGAATTCTAAACAACTGCTTTCTAACTTCATAAATGATGGTTCTAATAAGGCTGCTTTATTTTGCTTTATTTAGTCAGTTTCCAGGATGGGATCCTATTGTTACAAGGGCAGACTATCGACTCATAGTACCTACCTAGAAAGGTAACATCCACAGAGCCCACCGCAGAACACACACCTGGGCTTCCCTGAGTACCATGACTGGTGTAGGCCACCATGGAAGGGTAAAGCAATGAAGTGGGCTGGGCTCTGCAAATGCCTCATCTTCCTGATTTCCCAGAAAAGGCAGCATGAACCACGTGCCCTGAGATGCCTCAGCTAAATTAAAGAGATATGCACCTTCCAGTTGTTAAAACATTCATAGAGCCATTCAGAGCATCTTAACTCCAGATTGGTGGCTTCTACTAAGACCAGAACTCAGAGTTCAGAAATACACTGGGGACTCACCCCCTCACTAGCAATCTATATTATAAAAAGCAGAAGCCTGGTCAGGTCGCATGCACCAGAAGACTCAGCTGCTCAGAAGGCTGAGGCCAGAAGATTGCTTGAGCCCAGAAGTTCATGGACAGCCTGAGCAACATAGCAAGACTTTTTAAAAAGGAAAGTGTGTGGCTTCTGCTTTCCCAAATTTTTTATTATCTTTAACCTTAATTTGTTAATAACAAATATCAAAAGAGTAGTGCCCAGGCTGCCTTAACCTATAATGCACATTGCTTAAATTCTTTTCTCATTTAAGAATGATCAGATCATAAAATTAAAAATGGCCAAAATTTAAACCTCCTAAACAATCTGTTGAGACTGGCACATTTCAGCTGCTCCAACAATGTCAGTCAAATTGAACTGGTGAAAAGACTCCTTAAAAAGGCTCCTCCAAAAAAAAAAAAGAAAAAAAAAAAAAAGGCTCCTCCAGGGGGCTGGAGCAGTGGCTTGGCAATTACGGTGCTTGCCCGGCATGCACAAGTACACGGGTTCAAACCCCAGCACCCATGTACACAACTAAGTGTGAGAGCAACAAAAGCCATGTGAAAAACTCAATAAAAAATTGATTCTCTCTCTCTCTCACATACTGTTCTCTCTTTAAAAAAAAAAAAAAAAAAAGGCTCCTCTGGGGCTGGAGCAGTGCTCAGTGGTTACGGCACTTGCCTGGCATGCGTGAGTACGTGAGTTCGAACCCCAGCACCAAATACAGAATAAAGCCTTGGAGCAATGAAAGCCACATGAAAAACTAAATGAAACTGAATTCTGAAACTGTCTTTTTGATGCACGACAGTACACTAAACCAACCATTCGGTAAAATTACATCCATCCCAAATTAGACCCAAAAAATCATCAGATGGAGCTAAAATGATCTGCCCTATTAGCTTAGAGTCAGCTATTATTGGCTCATTGCCTTTTCCTGCTTTTTAGTCACTCTACACACAAATCAGATTGATTGTGTTATTAGCTTCATTAACAGCATCGCCTCCAGCCCATGGCCATTATTGTACCAAGCAGCCCAGCCTACAGACGTTACCCCCAGGCCTCCAACCATAAATCAAAATGTTCTTTTCTTCTAAGCATACTATTTTCTCAATGTCAGGCCAGGACAATATTAAAGACTGTTTTTCTTTTTTAATGGGGGAAAAAAAACTCAATAGCAAAAAATGAAGTTGGTGATATTTGGCTTGAGACAGTGTAGGAAGTAGACAGTTGCCTTTTAGACCTATTGTTCCAGAGCAGAATCAATTCTTAAAGTGGAAAAACCTGTCTGCTAACCCGAACAATAATCTTCCTGACCCCCCGAGAATCCAAATGGATAATAACAGCAGTGCAGACAGACAGTCCAATGTCTGAGCACCTCTCTAGCAGAAACCAGGCAACTTTAGAAGTGACAACGCTTTCTGCTAGAATCTTTAGTTAAAAACCACAACTCACATACCACTAATGACATTTCATAGTGCCAATTCAGCACAAGAACCAAAAGAAACCATGTCCAATCTATAAAATAAAGTTGCATCAAGCAAAAACAAAGACTTTATTCCATTTCCTTCCAAAATAAATGTATGCATGAAAACTGGCGTTCAGTTTAGATACCACATCTATTCATTAAAGTATATCTTTAAAAACCTCCACTTGGCAAATCTATAGTTAGCCGTGTGTTAGTTTATGGGACACTGAAGCTAAAAGTATTAAAATTCTACATCCTAAAAGGTAATCTATAGCTGAGGCTCTTATTAATCTGGACTGTGCCTCACCAACCAGTTCCCATTAGAGACAGCTGCTTAACTTCAGTGTGGCTGCTTCTGAAAACAGTTATGCTTTTCCTCTGAAATATTCCCATCCTCCTGTTTGACTGGTAAATCCCATAAGGACAAGCAACCTCTCGTAATGGCTTCCAGAATCATGCTGGGACATCCTTAAATATTCATAGGATTAGCCTGGTTTTGACCCAGATCGATTCTCATTCTGAGTATATCCGTGCATCTAAAAAGCCACTGGAGCAGGTCTAGGTTATAACAATATTTGTCACAGGGGGAAGGCATCAAAATGCCAGCACTGTCATTGCCAGTGTCATCTTCGGTTTCAGAAGGTTTTTCTGTGGCACTAACTCTTTATTGTTCACAGATTCACTGATCCGAATGCAGACAAATAAATTCCAAATGAATGCACTCTGCTGCACCTGAACAAACACGCTTCACTTATCAGCCAACTTTCCCCCTCCGCTTCTGATGGGTGCCCATACTTGACCTCTGTAGTCCTCACGCCCCTTTTCAAAGGCTGATATAAAATGCACTTAGGAGCGAACCAGTCACTTTTTTTTTTTTTTAAATCACATCAACAGGGAACATTCAAGGAAGCCTGGTTTTGAGAGGTGATGGCGGAATAAAAGATACAGTTCTTCTGGAATTACAGAGTCCCCTGAAGCCACAACTTAATAGTCTAGAAATGCTCAAAGTCCTGTTAAGCACCTATTGCAAGGGTCTGTTCTACTTAGGACAGAGGGGATGACCTGGATGAAACGGAGCACTAGGATCTTCTCCATTTTCTTCAACTGGCCAGGACTCTTAGATGGAACTTTTCATCACAGTCTGCTCAGACGTCCTGTTTGAGGAAGACTTCTCCTTACAGAGGTGGCTCTTCAGAGTGACAGTCTTTCTCTTCACTTCCTCACCCCTGCCTTCACTGACAAGGACACATGACCTGGGAGACAATTGTGTCCTCGTTCCCTCTGACTGCTGCCGAGGTCCACTGTCCTCCTCAAGCCAGATGCACAGTCCCTGTGGAAGGGACCAGCAGGTGGCAGCATCAAACGGTGGGCACCATGGCAGGGCTGAGTCAAGAAATTCGGGAGTAAGCCCAGCTGACTCTCTGGGACGCTCTTCTTTCAAACACCTCCACAAAGGCTGACTTTTATTCTCATCAGGGCAGATGCCTCAACAAGAAAGTTGAAGAAAAATTCCTCTAAGTTCCCTGCTAACAGAACACATGACAACGTACTCTTTAATATTCCAAGCTCACTCAAAAAAAAAAAAAAAAACCCATGAAGTCCTCATAGATACAACAGTGACTACATTAAAGAAGTATCTGCATCTATATAAAGAAAATAGGATCAACAGTCTCAAAGATAGACAAAAGCTTGAAACAGCAAAACATTGAGAAAATCCTAAATATCCATCAATAGAGAATGGGTTACGAAAATGACAATCTGAAAATACGACAGAGCATAATCAGCCACTTAACATAGCTAAGGAGATTTATGTGTGCTAATGTAGAATTATCCCCCGGATATATCAAGTGAAAAAAATAAAGGTGCGGAGCAGTAAGCAGAACTTGCTTAGAACTCAGGCACCTACCTACATGCACAATCTCAGGACAGGGCGAGTAGGGAACACAGTTGCCCCTAGAGAGAAGCCTGGGAATGAGGCTCCAGGGAAGACCTACTTTCTACCCATTTTATTCTGTGCACACGGTTTTTCCATTTAAAGTTAATGAAGTAGAGAACATTTTGGAAAAAGAGATGAGAATAATCAATAATAATCTATGCCAAATGACTGTCTGGCTAATTAAAGCCTTGTACTAGATATTATAATTGGATTAATCACCTAGCTATGCCACATTGGCAAAATGTCAGTGACAATCCTATAACTGACTTCACCCTTCGTGATGTACCAATACCCCATCTCAACAGGGTTGGTGTGACCTGGTTGGTGAGACCTTGAAGCCTGGGTCACAATCAGGCTGGACACCTTCACAGGGGGAGCAACTCTTTGCTCTTTATAAAGACATTCTTCAATAACACCAGGGAACCAAAACAGCACTAGAGAACTTATTCATGCAGAAGTGGGAAATTAAAATAGGCCTTGAAGGATGAGTGTTTCAACAGACAAAAACAACAGAGGGTAGGAAGGCAAGGGGACAACAAGCAGCAGGTGTTTCAGGGCAGGGGTGGGGTGCTGTCAGAACAGTGTCAGAGGGGAGCAAAGGCTCAGAGTGCAAAGTACGATGCTCAGAACATGTGTGCACACACATGTGCTCATTCCAGGTCTTTTTTTGGGGGGGGGGCAGGGATTGAACCCAGAGGCACTTAACCACTTCAAAATTGGCTGAATCTCTCTTTGCTAACCAAATAAAGGACCCTACATACCTTTCGACCACTGAGCTGCACCTGCGGCAATTTCATAAGGAAGGTTGAAAACAATGTAGCCAGACAGGCTATACTGTGCTTCCTTCTAAGTCAGCTGGAGTACAGAGAATAATTCCTTTCCCCAGGAAAACAAGTTCTTGTACAAAAACTGAAGCTTCCTAACCTAGATAATCACCATTATCACCACCACCACCATCATCATCAATACTGTATTAAAAGCCTTTTTAGAGGCTAGGGGTATAGCTCAGTGGTAGAACACTTGCTCAGCATTCACAAGGCCTTGAGATCCATCCCCAGTACTATACATACATACACAGTCTAATTAAAACCTAATTTTAGCGAGGCATGATGGCATTCACCTATAATCCCAGCAGCTCAGAGGCGGAGGCAGGAGGATCCCAAGTTCAAAGTCAGCCTCAGCAATTTAGTGAGACCCTGTCTCAAAATAAAAAAAAATTTTAAAAGAAGGGACTGGGGATGTGGCTCAGTGGTTAAATGTCCCTGGGTTCAATCCCTGGTACCAAATAAATAAATAAATAAAAATTAAAATAAAACCTAAATTTAAAAACTGTTTACCAACCATTTCTAATTCCACCAATAACCCTGAAGTACCATTATTATGCTCATTTTACAGCTGAAAAATTGAGGTTCAGTGAGGTTAACATTGCTATAGTGTAATAAGCCGACCTTTTCAACCTGGTTTAACGTGAAACTCATTCTCTGTCATTTTGAAATCATGCCAGAGTGAAGGAGTGGGGCACAGAGGGCTTTTTTCATTATATTTCCCACTCCTCTTAAAACTCTCCAAATTCTCATCCATACAGTGTCGATGCCAATTTGGGTGATGATGGGTGAATTCTCTGAAATTTTTTTAGCCAGAGAACCCTCCAAGAGCCCAGCTCCCACTTCACTCACTACGGTCAAGGTTCTCTTCCCTCCTCCTCCCATGAGCTCGCACTCCCTGTTAGAGGAAACAGGCACAATTTTTAATTTCGACTTTTTGTTCCGATCCTATTTGGCTCCTTGTTGTTTTAGAATTGAGCCCCTGCCTTACTGCTTCAAGTCTTAAAATTCTGCATCATGATTCTCATTCTTTCTAACAGTATAAAAACTCAGTGGATGCAAAATGGACCCTTCTAGAAAGGTAATTCCTTCTTCTAAACTGCCCACACATCTCATTATTCAATTCCTGATTAACAGAGGCAACTTCATCTTCAAGCAATTGACAGTCCCTCCCATTCTGTACAACACAATCACATTAACACCCTCGTAGCTAGAAGGAAAGCTCCTACCTCGCCAGCCTCGCTGGGCGGTGAGGGCTTTATCTCTATCCATCCACACGCACACCGGGACTACTCGTCAACTGCACGAAGTGCTGACTATGGACATGATTCCTGGCCAAAAAGAAGAGTAAGGCTGCCCTTCAGCGACCCACAAAACTAAAGATGGCTCCCTGAGAATACAGCCCACGCAAAACACCAAAGGGCAGAGCCTGGGTGTGTCATTCACAGGACTTTTCTCAGCTTCCTGGCCATGGTGGTTATGACCCATCACAGGGAAGGCGGGAATGACATGGGGCTACTCTGGTCCTATCAGGCCCTCACCAGTCCCAAAGGACTGGATGGGGCCTGAACACTTGACCCCCAGAGAGGCCCCACCCAACACAAGGAACAAGCTGCTCTGCTCACCCTATAGGGCAGAGAAAGGCTCAGTTTGAAGGCACACAGCAAGTAATAGTTTCCCTCGCACACAAGGTGGGCTGCTCAGAGATTTCCAATAGGCAAGATCAGGGGAATTCAACACAATGAGAGTCCCCAGGCAGGGTGACTTGAGAGGCTCCAAAAAACTCAACTGCCTATAAGAATCTCCCCAAATTGGCCCATTATTAAGGCGCCTGAGAGCCCATGGGCAAGTCACCTTTATAGGTTAAGGGACATAGCTATCAACATCTCCTCTGAAACCCAAGTGCACTTCCTGGGGACATGCCATTGTGCCTCACGGAGACACAAGTGCTGCTCAGCAGAAAGTCCTGAAGGAAACTGAGCTCGCTCTGGCCCCATGAAGATGATGGCCCTTTCATGGAAATCGGGACTCCAAGCTGCTGCGGACCCCTCAGCATAGCTGGGTTACGTCGCTGGAGGAGGTGTGGGGCAGTGGCAAGTAGCCTCTGGCTCTGTGAGCAGCTCACATGCTTGTAAGATGACATATCTATGCACACATGATAGGTGGCTATGTGGCAGGTGTTGGTAAGAGCTAGGAATAGAAAGACGGGTGCACTTACAGACAGATATGCCAGGGCAGTGGTCTCTTTGCTGAGAACCAAAAGGAGCAAACAGAGAACCATGAGCATTCGCAGAAGACTTTTCCAGAAGGCAAGAGCAACAGATGAAAGGCCTGGGGCTGGCAAGGGCATGGGTTGGTTAAAGGAGCAGGAAGCCAGGTGCAAGGAGCTAGGTGAAGGAGGAAGAAATGGGGTCCTAGAGAGCCAGACACCCTCAGGACCTGTGGCCATGGCAAGACCAGGCAGGCTTTCTTCTGAGAGCTGTACAAATCCACTGGTTTTGGCACACATTTTTCCCTTCTATGTAAGAGTTAAGAAAAAATAAAAAGAATCCAGGCCAGCGTCAGCTTCCCAATTCTAGCTAAATTAATTAATCATTCTCATGTTCCCTGACAAAGATTCTCTGCTTAGCCAAATATTAGTCAGGCTCCTGAACCTTTTTATGGACCTATTGCCGTCCTCCTTGTAAAATCCATTTTGGGCAAGAACCCTGTCCTGGATATCTGATCACCTTCCCCACCTGATCAGGGTCCTCATCCTCCACACCCCACCCCAGATGATGTCTGGTCACCCCAACCTGCCTTCAGCAAAAAATCCCATTAGGTGGAGTTAGCCAGACTCCCCCTTAGCACTGATGCATCCTCTCCATAGTTTCCCATCCCACTGGCTACCATCCTGCCCCTTGGCAATAAATCCCCACCAGCCCATGCTGTACTGAGAATCAAGCCCCACCTGTCCCCTTCTGCACAACTGCTGCACCCCAAGAGTCTCCAATAAGCCTCCCTGTCCCCCACCCCTTGCTTTCAGAGGGATAGTCATTTTTTTTTCTTCAGCAGCCCTAAAAAGAACTGATAGGGATTTAGTCATAATTTCCTGGCTGGGCTATGGGAAGGCTCTTGCTCTTGCCTGAACGTTCCAGTGAAGCTGCTGGGATTTATCTCTTGCTTGCTTCAGTTGTGCCACCTGGAAGTTGGATGCGCTCCACCACCTGCTGCCTCCTTCAGCTAAGCGCTGCAGGGGAGAACCCTAAGCCTGCCCTCAGGATTGCCCCACTGCGAGGAAGGCTTGAGCTGGGGACCCCTCCAGCTCCCACACACAGGCTGCATAGAGAGTAATAACATACTCCGCACCTCATCACTAATCTGCCAGACGCCTAGCTACTGGCCTGCACCTCCTCAGTCTCTTCCTGGAACGGGCACTTCATCCTCACAATGGCCAAAGTCACTTCACGCATCAACAAAGGAAGGTTCTGGAAATGTATCAAAAGCAAGCACACAACAAAAATGTAATACTGCGTGATTTTCCATCTTTTTTCCTTAGCTGTATACTTTCGGTGCTTCTGAAAACTATGCTTAAAGAAATAAAAATAGGGGCTGGAGCAGTGGCTCAGAGGTTGGAGCACTTGCCTGGCACGTTCAAGGACCCGGGTTCATAACCCCAGCACCACATACACAACTAAGTGTCTGAAAAACAAAGGCCAGATGGAAAAATAAATAAAATTGATTCTTTCCTTCTCTCTCTCTTATTCTCTTCCTCTAAGAAAAGAGAAAGAAGTAGAGCTAGATTCACAAATTGTTTTCACCATTAAATCAGCTTCACCTCACAGCCAAATGAGCTCCCTTGCTCTGCTCCTGCTCCTTTCCCTTCACCTACAGAACAAAGCAATAGTTCTAAATCCTCCAGAATGCTAAGACTGCAGAGTCTCCTGGACCCTGCAATCTTGGTGTCTTTCCTAAGGGTAAATATCAGGGGTGATCACAATGGTCATGCTTCTTTACTCGATCTTTAAACAAAAACACTGGACCTGCAAAACTAAACCAAGCACATCTCCCTGCCCCATGAGTGCAGCCATTGACTGGCTGTGACTTTATCTACCAGGCTCACAGTATTTGAACAGAGAAGATCAAAGTGTAAATTTTAAAAAGGAGGCATGGAGGTCACCATTCTTCAGTAGAGAACTTGACTGCAGACAAGCAAGCAACATTTAGCAAGAGTCCCAAAGCCTTAGCCATGCTATAAACACAAGTAAGGAAAATCTGGGTCTTGTAAAGAGATCACAATGATTATATTTCTAACCAAAAATGGAGACATTTTAGGAGAGAAGAATTAGAAGATGTATATAAACTAATCTTATTAAGCAAGAAACAAAACCTAAAGATCTTACTGGAAAAGAGAAAATAGTCAAGACCAACAAGTAAAATACAAAGAGTTAAAATACTCATCACACCACAGGCTCAACGAGAAGCCATGCACTCAACTCCAGGGACTGCTCAGAGCAACCGTGCCCAGCAGAGACGCCCCGACAAGCAATGCATGTGGGCAAGGATACAAATCCACAGTGCACAGAGGGCATCGTATCCACGGATGCTCAAAACTCACTCGTAATCCCAAAAAACGCTGATTAAACCCTCAGTAAGACAGCTCCATTCTCGGCAGGTGGAGTAAAGGTAATCCATGTGGGGAAGTTGCTGAGTAGAAACTGCTTCACCATTTTTGGAAACTAATCTGGCAATACTGCTAAATTACATTTTAAGAACCCTCTCCTCTAGAAATAAAAGCATTATAAAGACATACATGTATGAACATGCGTATCGAAGCAGTATAAGAAGCAAAAAATAATTTTTAAAATTATGATGTTTGTTAACAGTGGAATGGAACAGCCACATCGTGGAATATGATGCATCCATAAAACATAATAGGTACTATGCTATTATAACACGTCACAGCGACGTATTCTTATCTAGGTGGATGGACATCCCAAGAGTAAATATCCCAAAGAAAAGTCCACTATGGTACAGTCATTCTGTGGATTAAACTATGGAGATTAAATTAAATGATGAGATCCACATGAATAAGCAGGAAAGAAATTTGAAAACATTACAAGTAAAAAAAAAAAAAAAGCTTAACAAAATATACCTACACCACTAATGCCATTTATGCCAGTCTATAAAAGACACATCCACAACATTGAGCCCTACGTTATTTGGACACTACTTACACATATGCAGTAAAAGTAAAGACACATGACAAGAGTGCACACCGGCTTCAGGTAGAGGTCGCCCCAGGGGAGGAAAGAGCGAAGGGGATGGTTTCAGGGATACAGGGGGACATAACTGCACCATAGCTTTTCATTCTTTTTTTTTTTTTTTAAGAAAGCTGATACAAATACAACAAATGTTAATTAACATTGGCTCAGTCTGGGTGGTGGGTACGTGGTAGTCTGTTCATTTATTTTTCTGTACTTTTTAGTATATTTGAAACATTTCATGATTTAGAGAAAATTAACCAAAGGCATAAACAACAGTGCTCTCAGGAAACTGCAGAGATGCGGGACACATCAGGAAGGAGACCCTCGGTCCCTGTTGCCCCAGTTCAGCCCAGTTTGGAGACACTATGACCACATAATAATGAATAGACCTGATTTTCACTCCTAGAAGTGTCCAGGGCAAGTGGCTTCATCTCTCTGAGGCTGTGTCCTCATCGGTAAAGTGGAGACTTGACACCAAGATCTCACGAGGTCACAGAAAGGATAAATGAGAAGATGGAGATCACACATTCCCTACTTAATCAGCAAATAGTGGCCACTTTAACAAAGCCATAAAGCCCTACGACAAAAACATTCACAAAAATTATAAGGTCTCCAGGGAGAAAGAAGGAAACATCACCTGGCCAAACTCAAGCACTGAAAGGTCGCAAAGTGGTTCATCTTTCAGGAGCAGGAATTTTCTAGAGTAAACTGTGACCCATAGAAGTGAAGGCCTCATCATGGCCAGCAGAGTACGTTAGGTGACAGAGAGTGTCAGAACAGAACTAGAGGCCCTGAGTTCCCAATATCTGTCTCTGGACGTTGGCCAGACAGTCTGACTAACCTTACCCACCTTAACTCCTGGCCTCCTTATTTCCTTGAACTGATTTCACAGAGGACTCATTTCCTCTCCAGGAGAGGAAGCGGAAAGGGCAGCGCTGACCATAATGATGGTGGCAGGGGAGAATGAAGCCCCCGCTCTCATGCATTTAAAGAGAAAAAGCAAAGCCCAGGAGATCCAAGCAGATATAAACAACTCGCTGCAGAATGAGAGGGAAACTGGGTGGCATGACAGGAAGTTGGGGAATGGTGAAAACAGCCAGGGTTGGCACCAGAAAGGCCTGGAAGACAGAAGGCCTGGCCCAGCAATGGGACAGAGGGATGGAAGGGCCCAGCAGGTGGATGGAATGGCAGGGAGAACAGGGAGCCTGGAACTGGAGCCACAACAGCTACCCATTTCAGGGGCCGCTGCTTAGCCGAACGTCTTTCTGGGTAGCAGAAACCTGATGTGAGCAGGGCAGCAAAGTGAGCTGGCTGCTAACCAACCATTTCCTTTTCATCCCAGGCAGAGGTGGACTTGAGTTCCTAGCCTTGTGGTCTTGTGATTGAACTCTGTCAACAGAGGGTAAGGGAATGACAGCCCACAAAATCCTCACACAGATGACTCCATTCTGGTTTACCACCTGCCTGCTAAATGCAAAGGACTTCAAGGTCCTAAAGGAGAGAAGGCCACAAGAGAGAAACCTGGGTCTCTTAGTGCCCCGGGTGAACACCTACTGCCAACAGGGAATATCCGCACTGAACTCTGATGGGAGAAGAATAAAGGTCTCTTGATAAGCCACTAAAATTTGGAGGTTCATTTGTTACAACAGCTAATGTGACCCTCATACATCCAGCTGCATGATTACTCAACTTCCTTCCTTCTGAAAGCTAGTGGAGACCAATGAGATTGAAGACACAGTCATCTTCTGAAACTCACAGCAAAGCTCTTTCGAAGGTGTTGATTCAGCTATCAGGCAATTCTTTCATCCCTTGCCCTTCTTCTTAATCTATAATAAGTACACAATGGCTGGATCTCCAGCAGTCAATCTATGACCTTGAGGACAGAAGTTTCTTTCTAAAGGTGATGGAACAGAAAGAACCGTTCCTTATGCCTTCACTGAGCCTCCATACATCCTGGATGCCCTATTTTTGAAATTCTTTTACATGAGATAATAAGTCCACAAGCTATGTATGCTGTAGTATCAGGAATGGTTTCTACCTACCAAGTTCACCTCTTTACTAATAAATAGTCATAAGGACTACTCACGTAAAGAGGGTTGTGTAAAATTAAACAGCAGTGGGTGGAAGGTGACATGGAGCCACTGGAAATGTGACAATGAAGAAGTACAAAATACAAAGCACACACAAAAAAAGTGTCTACACTGTGATGTCACAGTGAACAAAACTAGAAGTTTCTGGCATAAGAAGCTTCTTCTCATGAGATAAATTCATGGTTCATCTCTGAAGCAGTACTACGTCACTTGACTGAATATGACCACCAGCCTACACACGGAGAGATGGGTGGACGTTTCTCTCTTTTCATACAGTATCACACCCAGACAGGCAGAGGCACACCAGCCACTGTCAATCAACAAGGAGACGCAGCCAGAAAGGTCAGTTTCGAAAATAAATAGAAAAAGAGTGAAGACGACTCTTTTGGCCAAGTGATCAATATGTACCTGTTAAATGAAGGAACAACGAGAAAGAAGGCAAACTGCTCTATCACATTAAGAAAAGGAAACTCAATCGTGATCAGAAAAAATTCAGATTTTTTTCTGTTATAGAAATATTTTAATTGCTCGAAAACCTAGCCAGGGAGAAGACTGCCAAGCAGAAGGGATGAGCCAGGCTGGCCAGGGCTCCCTGCTAGCAGCATTTGGAATAACTCTTTATTGGGAAGAGGTGGACGAGGGATCTGCTAAAAATTAACTGCAAGCAACTTTCCTAATTCCTAGATTGTAAATCTTGGTAATTAGAGATGGAAAAACCTCCTTTGCCTCTTTTATCAATTCCCTGACCTCATCATTGTAACAGTTATTTGCCACATCAACCACCCCATGTGGAAAGTCAGCAAAAGCAATTTTTCAGTCTGCAACCCACCCAGAGAGAAAATGATGCGAACGTTATCGCCAGGAAACAAAGAAAGGCAAAGCCGAGTCAGGGGACAGCGATTTGAAGTCTTCTTCCTCAGCTATAATTAGCGTGCATGCTGTACTCCGCATCTGCACATTGAAGGAGTACCACACCATGCTATTCCATGAGAAACAGGAGGTCTGGTTAGGTTTGGTCAGTTCTGATGACTCCCTGGAGTCCGCCCTGCTCCTGGGTGGTTCACGGTGGTAGACTCAGTAATCGTTATGTTGATCATTGGAAAGCTGCTTCCAAATAACTGGACTTTGCCCACAGACAATATGTTCAAGTAAATGTGATGCATACAGATGAGTCAGGTCTAGGCGCTAGGGATCTTCTGATGCTGGTAATTTCCATGCGTCCCTAGCAACCATTATTGCTGTTAGCAAGAGGCAGAAGGGGAATGGCACTCGGGGCAGGCTGTTGGACACAGCCTCGCTGCTTTTTGCCTGACTGGGTTCCTAATGTAGGCTCAGCCCCTCCAAATCCACATGCCCCACATCCATTCCTTCAACCAACTGCAGGTTGAAAATACTCAGGAGTTGGGTCTGTACCAAACATGTACAGACATTTTTCTTGTCATGATTCTCTAATATGATACAATTATTTACACAGCATTTACATTGAATTGGGAGTTATAAATAATGTAGTGACGATTTAGAGTATATGGCAGGATCTGTGCAGGTTACATGCAAATTCTATACCACGTTACTTGAGCATCTGCAGAGCTGGGGACCTATGGGGGTCCTGGAAATGATGTCCTGTGAAAACCAAGGGACGATCTGTATGCTGTACGCTTCTGAAGAATCACAAGTATCAGCATGTCATCATCAAACTGTGGCTGTCCCTCCACCAACGGCAGTGCTGATGTTAATGGGAACTTCACGCAGGCCTCCACTCCCTGTTTTATTTTCCACAGGGGAAACTTTACATTCAGGGTCCTTAAAGCCCATGCTCAAATTGTCCCATCCTGGACAATTTCAGACTTCTGATTATCTCAGTCTCCAACTTTAATGATGGAACATAACGGGAGGAAGCTTGTAACTGCAGTGTAGCTAGAAGGAAAGGGTCCAAAGAGTAATATGCAAAAATAGTTCTTGGCAGAGTGCACATGGGAACCACTGCCTCCCTGCAAGCTCAACACCATGGGAAGACTCTCCTGGAACCCTGTAAATTCTCCCCGGTCCCATAAAACCCATAAGACTTTGGTGCCTCTCCATTTGTTACCTGGCACAAAAACTACTGGCGTGTGCATTAATGGATTGTAATTTCCCACTGGAATGTCTCCCACTCTCTCACTTCAAAGAGCTAACAAGATCACCCAGTCCATCTCCTCATCTTCCACAAAAGGATGTAGAGCCAAGAAAGGTGCAATGATTTGCCCAAGATTCAGCTGCTCCTAACCCTGAGATAAGTCAGCCCAGTGCCTTCCCTGAACAAGAGGTCCATATTCACCTACAATGCAGCCCACCAGGGCTCCCCATTCTCAGCTTGAAGGGAACAGCTTCAGAGTCTGCTTTGGGCTAATGCCAGAGGTGAGCAGAACTTAGTATCACACAGCCTTTGGACTCAGCCATACCCTGATACAAATCCCAACACCAGCACTAACAGCTGTGCAAGTTGGGGAAAATGAACTTAACCACCCTGAACTTCAGTTTCCCCATATGGGGAAGAGGGACACTATTCTTTCCTTAGAATTGCAATTAACAGTTCACATTTATGTTCATTAACCAGCCTGATACATGGTGACCAGCTGATTAAATGTCTTTTTCACGAGTATTGTTCTAGTCCATTTTGTGCTGCTTACAGCGGACTACCTGAGAATAGGAAATGTATATGCAATAGACGTTTACTTGGCTCGGGATTCTGGGGGCTGCAAAGTCTACGGGCATGGCTACCACGGCCAGCAAGAGTTTTGTGCTGCACTATCATGGCAGAAGAGTCGAAGAGCAAGCGCAGAAGAGCCTAGTTTCTAATAAAGCCGCTCCCACAAGAACCACTCTTGAGAATGACGTTATTCCACGCAGAGGCAACCAGCATGACCCGATCAACCCTTAAAGGTCCACCATCTCTTAACACCATTGCGTTATGAATTAAGGTTCCAGCACATGAACTTTCGGGGGGGGGGGGCTCATATCCAAACCATACCAAATATGTAGGAGAAAATTCACACTGAAGTTATTTCCAGAGCCTTACCTCTACTCAGCTCACTGTAACATGAGGAAAACGGTATCTGTCTATTCATGCCCAGACTTTATCATACACATCCTGGGATGTTCATGAGTATCTAGCCCTGGAGAAAAACTTTTCTCAATATATGTTAGCTTAAGGGCTTCATGACTTTCCATGACACTCATATTTTAAAACTGGGCATGCTTGAAGGACAGCCTGCCTTGCTTAGCAACAATAAGCACAATCTGTGCGTGACCTCAGTCCCTGGGTGAAAGACCACTCAGCCCCCTAATGACCAGCTCTAATGACCTCAGAAAACAGACTAACAGATCCACTCATAAAATGCCCATGAACACTGGTCGCCTACAGAATTGTATACGATCTAAATCAAATAAACAAATGGCAAATATAAGTTACATATAATTAGAAGACTATTAAAAGCAAAAATATGGATTTCTAATGTATGCAGACATACATACAATTATAATATAAAAAGAAAATAAATTTATTTGTTGTAGAAATTTTAAATTTTATTCAAGTGATAAAGCACTATCTGAAAGTAGACCATGAAAAGGTAAGTATATATGCTGTAATCTCTTTTAAAAATACACACGTAAAGTGCGCAGGGGAAACAGAGCCATGCAGGAATATTTAAATGGAATACTAAAAACACCAAATAATACAATTAAAGGTAGGGTAGGGAAGGGTGAACAGAGTTACAAAAACCAGAAGAGACTAACAGAAAACAAAAAATATAGTAGACCTAAATCCAACCACATCAAAAATTACATTAAATAACTGTTCCAAACCCAACAATTAAAAGACAAATATTTTCAGATGATATTTTTTTAAAAATATCCAACAATGCACAACCTATAAAAAATCCTACTAATATTATATAGATGAGGTCTCCTTAACAGGTTGATATGAACACTACACAAAAGAAAGCTATATGTACGTATCAGACAAAATAAACTTCAGAACAAGGACATCCAGAAACAGAGGGTTGCCATAAAAATGATAAAAGGATAAATTCACCAAGAAATAAAAAATATTAAATGTGTTTAGACCTAAAAACAGGACTTAAAATACATGAAATGCTGACAGAATTAAAAGGAAAAATAGGACAAATCCAATATACTTGAAAGAAGACTTCAACACTCCTCTTTCAGTAATCAATAGAAGCAGTGTATGGAAAATCAGCAAGGGTGAAGAAGTTCTGAATACCGTTAAATATTTTTACCAGCTGACAGTTGTAGAAAACTGCCCACCAACAGCAGAACATACAGTCTTCTCAAATGCACATGGAACATTCAACAAGATATACTACATTCAGGATCATAAAACAAATTCCAAATTTTTTAAAGATTTGAAATCATGCAAAGTATGCTATCTGTCTATCATGAAATTAAATCACATATCAACATCAGGTTATCTAGCACCTTCTGAAATATTTGGAAAGTAAACATTACACTTCTAAATAATCCCTTAGTTAAAAGAAGCAAATTAGAAAATAGCTTGAATTAATTGAAATGAAAATACAACATACCAAAAAAATAGTGTAATACAGCTTAGATATAAGTGCATAATATTAAATGCTTATATTAGAAAGAAGAAAAATCTAACTAAAATTATTAATATGTCATTTTTAAAATCTAAGGGGAAAAAGAGAAAATTAAGCCCCAATTTAGCAAAAGGAAGGATAATAGGTGAAATAAAAACAGAAAAACAACCAAACCAAAAGATAATTCTTTAAAAAGATTTACAAAACTGACAAAAGGTCTTGCCAGGCTGACCATGAAACACAATGAGAAAAAACACAAATGAGCAGCATCAAGAATGAATTAAGAGTTATTACTACAGATCCTACAGGCATTAAAGGACGATAAAAGAATACTACGTGGCTGGGAATGTAACTTAATGATAAAGCACTTGCCTAGCATGCACAAGGCCCTGGATTTGATCCCAGCACCATAAGAGAGGGAGGGTGGGTGGGAGCAGGGGAGGAAAGAAGGAAGGAAGAAAGGAAGGAAGGAAGGAACAATTTAAAGTCTATGTATATGATAACTGAGACCATACATAAGCAAACATTTTTTGTAATGAATAGATTGTAATTTTTAAAGCTTACTGGCTTTACGTTCTCTGTTATAACTACCTTATGATGCTATAATAAAGCAAAAGTAGCCATACATGATAGGTAATGAATAAGCATGGCTCTTTTCCAATAAAATTTTATTTACAAGAAAGGTAGCCACCCTGTAGGTCTGAGTTTGCTGATACTTGACCTAAATGAAATATACAAATTTCTGAAAAGATAAAAACTATCACTCAAGAAGAAAACAGTAACCTAAATTTATTCCTGAGTGTATTAAAGAAATTGAATTTGTAGTTAAAATTCTTCCAAAAAGGAAAACTGAAGATACAGCTCATTTCACAATTCCAAACATTTAAAGAATAAATTATACCAATTCCATACTATCCCCTCCAGAAAACTGAAGAGAAGGAAACACTTTTCAACTTATTTTGTAAAAATGGATTTCTTTGATATCAAACCCAAACAAAAACATTACAAATTAATACACTATTGGCAGGAACATAAAATGGTACTAAATCCTCAAAAAACGAAGAATGGAAACTACCCCATGACCCAGCTATCCCACTCCTCTGTGTTTATCCAAAAGATCTAAAGTTAGCATACTGTAGGGATGTAGCCCCATCAAGTTTATAGCGGCATAATTCACAACCACCAAGTTGTGGAAGCAGCCTTGGTGCCCTCAACAGATGGATAAAGAAACTGATCTGTATGCACAGTGGAGTTTTATTTAGCCATAAAAAAGAATGACGTTATGGCATTTGCTGGTAAATGGATAGAACTGGAGAACCTCAGGTTAAGTGAAATAAGCCAGTCCCAGAAAGTCAAGGGTCAGATGTTTTCTCTCACACGTGGAAGCTAGACCAAAATAGAGGATGGGTGATGGGTGGGGCAGGTAATTCCATGAAAATAGAAGAGATGGGTGGAGTAGAGGAAGGGTATTGAGGGGGGGGAGAAGAGGGTAGGGAAAAAGGAAGAGTGGTGGGGGTGAATCTGACCAAACTTTCCTATGTACATATATGAATACACCTCAGTAAAGTTCACCTATATGTATTTCCATATGTGATTTTTAAAATTATAAATCAATAGAAGAAAGATCAGTAGAGGAAAGAACAGGGAAGGAAGGAGGGGAAAGAAAGGGGAAGTACTGAGGACTGAATTAGAGCAAATTACATGCCATGTTTGTATAATTATGTCAAAATGAATCCAAAAGTTATATATAACTAAAATGAACTAACAAAATTTATTTAATGAGTCATACACTAGAAAAACATATGCTCTGCTGTTTGTGAACAGTTTTGTAAAAATCTACTGAATCTAATGTTTTTGGTGTCATTTACATCATCTAAGTGATCGAGATCAATACTATTTTATCTCTTTGTAAAAGAGCTATAAGCATCTCCAAATATAAATTTGTGCACACCTATCTTGACAATTTTGATTTATACGTCTTGAATATCTCTGTAGGTACATGAACATTTAGGATTTTTTTTTCACTTGTATTATATATCAATTTGACTATTTTAAAACTTTATATAAATGGAATCAAATTCAAATTGTTGATTAACTTTACAATAAGCAATCTCAGAAAGCTCTCAAGGAGGTTCAACTGTGTTGACAATATTTTATTTGAAATTCTGCTTGACAAATTCATAATATTATCCTTTTATCTTGTCTTAAATGCTTGTCAGAATTAAATTACTAGTAAAATAGAATATGTAGTTCAAAAAATGGTACCAATATCTCTTATGAGCATAGACACAAAATTCTCATAAAATATTAGCAAACTGAACTAATATGTTACAATAATAACATCACAACTATGTAGTATGTATCCTAAAAACGCAAAGCTGGCTCAACATTCAAAAACCAATGTAATCCATTTTAATGACTAAAGAAAAAAAAACACACATGATCATCCCAATAGATACACACAAATCACTTGATAAAATTCAATATCCTTCATGATTAAAAACAACTATAGCAAACTAAAAACAGAAGTACATTTCCTTAACCTGATAGAGGGCATTTATAAAAACCCTACAACTAACACCCTACTTTTCCCTTAGGGTCAGGAACAAGGAAAAATGTCTGCCCTTTCAATACTCCTACCCCACTATTCAATATTATAATCAAAGTATCAGTAAGTGCAATAAAGCAAGACAAAAATTAGTAAAATAAGCAAATAAATGTGTGCAGATTGAACAGGAAGAAATATAACAATTTGCAGATATGTTTGTTTACTTAGAAAATCCTAAAGAGTCAACAAAAAAATTTTAAAAGCATCTAGAACTATTAAGCAAATTTAGGAAGGTCATGGAACACAAGGTTAATAAATAAAAGCCAATTGCAGAGGCTGGAGCAATGGCTCAGTGGTTACAGTGCTTGCCCAATATGCACAAGCAAGCACACGGGTTCAAATCCCAGCACCACATACACAACTAAGTGTCAGACCAACGAAAGCCACGTGAAAACTACATAAAAATTGATTCTGTCTCTCTCTCTCTCACACATTGCCTCTCTACCTTTAAAAAAAATTACATTACTATATACTAGCAATGAAAAATTGAAAATGAAAATGTTAAAAATAATACCATTTGTAATAATTACAAAAAATGAAATACTTCAGTCAAAATATAACAATATGTACAATATGATATGCTAAAAACTATAAAACACTGAGTAAAGAAATCCAAGAAAGCCTAAGTTAATAGGAAATAGACCATGTTTACGGACTAAAAGATCAATATTATTAAGATAGTAGTTTTGTTACTAGATTATTAAGAGAGTAGTTTTTCCCAGATTGACCTACAAATTAGCATAATCCCAAACCAAGTCCCAAAAGACAATCTGTGGTACAAATTGATACCACACTTCTCAAATGTATCAACAAAGACCAGATAGATATGGAACTCTCAAAAATCAATAAGAAAATACAAGTTTTTAAACATGGGTAAAAGATTTCACAAACCCTCTATCAAAGATACACAGATGGGGGACTGGAGCGGTGGCTCAGCGGTTACAGTGCTTGCCTGGCACGTGCAAGGATGCGAGTTGAAACCCCAGCACCACGTACCCAACAAAGTGTTGGAGCAGCAAAGGCCACATGAAAAACTAAATAAAACAGATTCTCTCGTTCCCTCTCTCACTGTCTCTCTCTCTCTCTTTACAAAGAATAAAAAGATATACAGTCGGGAAATAGGCCCATGAAAGATGCTCAACATAATTAGGGTACTGAAAATTAAAAACACAGTGAGATATTTCTATTTGAGCATCAGTACAGCTAAAATCCAATTTTTTTTGTTTTAAGAGAGAGGGACAGTGAAAGAGAGAAAAGAGAGAATCAATTTTATTTAGTTTTTCATGTGGCCTTTGCTGCTCCAAGACATCGTTGTGTGCGTGGTGCTGGGGTCTGAACTCGAGTACTTGCGCATGCCAGGCAAGCGCCGCAACCGCTAAGCCACCGCTCCAGCCCCTAACGCTGAACGTTTTTAAACTGACAAAAAAAGAGCTAGCAAGAATGTAGAGCGACTAGAGCTATTACACAGTGCTGGCGGGTACAGACACTTTGGAAAACAGCTTAGCAGTTTCCAATAAAGTTAAACATGTACTTACATAAGACCAGCGAACCCACTCCTAGATATTTACCCAAGATAAATGAAAACGTATGGACACAGAAACCTATATGTGAATGCTTACACCAACTATATTCATAACGGTCCAAACTGGAAACAGCCCAAGGGCCCTTCAACTGGTGAATGGTTAAACAAACTCTTGGCCATCGTACAATGGCATTCCACTCAGCAACAAGAAGGGACATGGACAGATCTAAAATGCATCATGCTAAGTGAAGGCAGCCAGACTCAAAAGGCTGCATGCCATTTCTTTCCACTTATGTACAATCTAGACCAGGAAAACGATAGGAAAAGGTTGCCAAGGGTTAGGGCTGGAGGAGGAATTTGACCATGTAGGGAATTTGAGGGATTATGGAAATGTTCTGTATCTTGATTGTGCTCAGGTTACAGGATTCTACGAATATGTCAAAATCCAAAGAACTGTGTACCAAGTGATTTCTTAACTACATATGAATCTAAATGCATTTAAAATGGGGGGGGGGCATACATATGTGGATAAATACATGGAACTATGTACCAGGCACTTCTTTCCTTCAGTACTGGGGACTGAACCCAGGGTCTCGTGCATGCTAGGCAAGCACACTACTGAGCTACATCCCCAGCCCAGGCATTTCTTGCTGAGTGGGAAAAATAAATAATATAGTTTCTTCCCTCAAGTTGCAACACAGCTTTGACTGGAGCCTATGGTAGTTTAGTATCCTTTGTAAGATCCACACCAGGGAGCCAACCAAACAAAATAATTACTGAAGCATATTTATTAGCAATGCAGACTTTGAAGCAAGGCCGACCTAGGAGTTGGAATCCTGCCTGGGCCATGGACTTATGTGCTTCAGACAAGGGAACTTCAGTTTCCTTATCTGTAGAAGGAAATAACACGTCTACCTGTGTGGTTGTGAGAATCAAATTAGGCAGCATGAGTCCCTGGGCAACATGTAGCATTTAGACTACAACAAAATGGACACACTTATTCTGTTGGTCACTGTAGCAGCACAGTGCTTTGTGCTAGCTAATAAATTTTTGTTAACTTGATGCAAACACTCCAGAATGTGGTCCAAGGGAGTCATACATTTTCACATTTGCATAACAACAAGTAATATACTAAATCTGAGCAATATGTTTATGTGCAGGGTCACCCCTGTGCTACTAATCCATGATGTGTTAGATCCTGCCTCGTTGCAAAGGCAGTCAATGATGCAGCTAATTGTTACTAGCACTAATTAATGCAACCTCACGGTCTCCATACTGCTGTCCCACTGAGGAGCACTCTCAGGTCCATTTTGTCATTACCTCATCCCGGCAAGACAGGGAAACTGTTCTCTCCAGGAAAACACAGTGACAAATGCTTGTAAGCAGAGGCATCATTTATGATCTGAAAGCACAGCCCACCACCGCAGTCAGGCGGAGAGATTCACCAATGTTGGATGTGAACCCAGAAGACAAATGTGGAACTAAAACCACATCCATCATTGCCGCTTTCACGATTCTTGCTCCACTCTAAATTTAGGATAATGTCTCATCAATCCAGCAAACACTGATTAAGAGCTTGTGGGGGGAGGTGGCACTATGGATGGAACCCAGGGCCTTGCACATGCCAGGCCAGTGCTCTACCACTAAGCTACATCACCAGCCTGATTAAAGATTTTCTGTGCAGAAGTCCAGGGCTGTGCCCTCTGGAAGCTCAATATTCACAACAGGCTGGTGCACAAGAAGGCCTTCATTAGCTGGCGGGATAGCACTGAACATAGAAAGGCCCACACACTCACACTGCTTCATTCTGTAAAGGTCCGTGTGATGTAGAGCCAGTCCCATGAAAAGCCTGCCAGAATGGCTTCCCAAGGCTGTCCAAGCCCATATGTTTATCCATGTATATTTATAGACACCCTCTTTTTTTTTCCTCTGATACTGGAGATTGAACCCAGGATCTCAAGCATGCTAGGCAAGCACTCTACCACTGAGCTACATCCCCAGCCCTTTATTTTGACATAGGGTCTTACCAGGTTGCCCAGATCCTCTTGCCTCTGCCTCCAATAGCTGAGATTGCAGGCATGCACCACCACCAGGGTGGCTGGGACCTCACCACATTCTCCTTATTCCACCTGTTGTCTAACATCTTGTACAAAGAGCTCAGGAAAGCCTCTGGTTGGTCAAGAGACAGAAAAATAAAAGGCCAAACAATAAACCCAACGAAACACCCAGCTAGACAGCTGCAGCAAGAAACATTTGATTGGAGAATATGACAATGACACACTGATGGAAAGACAGCACAAGCCCTGCAGTGTCCTTTCAGGTGTATTGTCAATTCTGTGCTAGGATAGACATCAAGCGGGGCACAGGTGAACATACCATGCCCGCTTCGGTCTGTCTATCATGGGAACTGTCAACACGAGCCCACACAGGGTACTTGTTTTTCCCCTGCACTCTTGGAACACATTGAAATCACCTGCACCAGGAAACGTTTTTCCCCTGGGAAATAAACAAAGCCCATGTGAGCCCAAGTGTGTTTTTCTGAGCACACCCTTTCTCTGCGGTCCAACAAAGCACCCAGATGGTCTGTTCAGTGTCACACCCACCTCCAGACTGAAAGTCACCTACCAAGGGGCAAACGGAAACTAGAAAAAGAGCACCCCTGTCATAATCAAGGGGTCAAAGCCCCGGAAGCCCCAGAAAAGCCTTATTTATGAAAATGATGAATGCTCTGTTTCATAACAGCCTCAGAAAGGGCCACTGAGTCTCCCTAAGGGCAAGTGCAATCCAAGCGGGTTTTTGCTTCATGGTGGAGTCTCCGTGGTTGTCCAAAACCAGAGGCAGCTTAAGGCAGTACTTTTTGGTGCCTTGATTTTTCCCAACTGAATCCCAAAGGTATTCAGTTCCATGCATCTGTGTCTCTCTTTTGGAAAGGATTTTGGGAATATTTTGAAACTTATGTAAAGACTATGCCTTTAAAGACACATTGTAATACGCTGGTAATAAAATAAAAAGTTATTACTTCAAAGCATGCCAGATCCATCAGAACTTCCTTTTGCATGGTCCTTGGCTTTGTTTTCAAAGTTGCTTTTGCATATATTTATGATTTCATTAGCTCCTTTCCAAGAGCCCTGCAAGAAATACGGGGCAGGAATCTGGCATACCCATTCCACAGATGAAGCAGCTAAGAAATAAACACACATATTGAATAAACTCATACAGCTGTTAAATAGTGCAGAGCCAGGCCTCTCCACGCTCCTGGGTCAGGCCTGTTCTCCCTGCTGCCCAGAGATACCTCCAGCTTGGATGAGAGAGTGTAGACAGTCCACTCTCATGACCTCTGTGATTAAAAAAGGAGAAAAGAAGTCGTCTCTGTACCCACCTTGGATACAAACTCTACTCCTTCTGGGTGGCCCTTAGTTCTGTACATCATTGCACATTTGATTAAATAGAATACCAATGTCCGGGCCAACAGGACTGGGATCGCACCCAGGTGCGCATTGCATCTTTGAAGTTCAGCCATAGCTGTAAACCTCCAGCCTCCAGCCTGACTAGGTAATGAATAACTGAGCTGACTACAGCATTTGAGTGATAATTCAAAAAGGCCAAGGAAGGGAGAAGTTCCAACTCCAAACCCTAGACTCCCAGCCACTAGTATCTGCTGACACCGAGAACCAGGGCCACCAATAGCTGCTAACAGGGCGATTGAGAGCAAAGGCAAGCATGAGTGTTATTTTCAGCACAGCCGACCACCCTTCTAAGTGCAGAAGGGATGCAAGAGCAGAGAATAAACCATTCCGCTCTGGAATCTGGGGCTTTGCGAAGTCTAACTGCACCCAATCCTTCCCCTTCCTGGTCTCCATTTCTCATCACAGGCAGGGACTGCCTTAAAGAGAAATCAATGGTGCACACTGCTGAGTTAAAGCTTTTCGCTGCTCGTCAGGACGAGGTCCGCATTCATTTGCATTCATTTGCACTGTCTTCCCTGCAGAATGAATGCACAGAGATCCAGAAAATGCTGAGCTTATACATTTGTGTCCCTACTGCATCCTGCAGAAACCACGCCTCTGATCCATTCAGGGGTGGCCAGAATGAAATCTCATGTCATTGGTGACTCCTGGGAAGCCCTGAATTACTAGAGTGTCCTGTGATGTCAGCAGGACCATGTGTCTCTTTGGCACTTGTGCTTACCTATGTCCCGACTACCCATGTGTCAAAGGCCTGGTCCTGAGGGTGGCGCTTAATTGGGAGGTGGTGGGACCTTTAGGAGGTGGGGCTTAGTGGGAAGTCCTCAGGTCAGTGGGGGATGCCCACAAAGAGGATCGATCCCAGCCCCTTGCTCCTTCCTTCTCTTCAGCTGCCTGGTGAGCGGATTTGCCCTGCCACACACTCCCACCATGATCTGCTGCTGCACCACAGCCCAAAAGCAGTGAAGCCAAACCATGAACCAAAAGAAACCTTCTCTCTTTATAAGTTAAGTACCTCAGGTATTTTGCTATAGTAATGGAAAACTGACTAACTCACCATGGTAGTGAAAATACAAGCAATTCTCAGATATACTTTTCAAGGAGGGAGTGCTATTGTGGTGGATAAAAGGAAATGATTAAATGAGATCTTAAGACAGCTTCAGAAAAGGCTTTAAGAAGCCAATGCAGGTTCCCAAACCATCTTAAACTGATGAGTGAGGTACCCTGGGCTAAGGTCCTAAACACACCTTGATAATGAAGGCTTGCATTTGGGAATATTCAGATTCTTATTTACCCATATGATTTCCATTTTAAAGCCTAAAGGTATTTTCTCCCTGCAATAATGAAAGCAAGCAACACCACGGCACACATTATTTTCAGTGATCCAGCCCTCAAATAGGAAATTCCCACTCAGCCAGTGAGGTTCATGGGAAACTCAGGCTTTCATGGATTTACCAGGTGCCACCTGGCTACTTTTGAATCACATCACTGATGAAGTCCTAGATAAACTAAGAAAAAACTATGATGTGTGTCTGCATCAGTGGTAGGACTTTGCTAGCGTCTGCTTTTACACAAGGGTCACTTGGCAGTCACCTTCTAAAGCTTTAAAATTCTAGAAGAAAAGCATGCCATTGTCCATCCGTGTCAAGAGAAGCAAATTCCTATCTAAGAGGAAGCCGATACTCAGACCAACTCATGTCACGACACAACGACATTGGCTTGGTCAAGTGCTGGTCTATAGTGGCTTTTCAGCCAAGACTAGATTCCATGTCAATGGCTGTATTATGTGCCTGGATCAGGGCAGCCATGGGTACCCTCATCAAAGGCAGGTGGCAGCCTCCTACTGTTCCCACCAGCTGCGAAAGGGAAACCATGCCCTTACCCCAGTGAAGGCTGACCAGCCTCTGAGATCTGGCATCTGCAGCTTCCTCTTCTGAGATGCCTTCCAGCATCTTTACAAGACAAAAATTTCATAAGATGTGAATGGTCACCGTCTCTGTCCCCACACATCCTCTCAAAGATGACTGCCACCACCAGACCTCCTCATCCTGGGCTGCTTCCAACCAGCAAGGCCAAGTAAATGAGCACACCAAAGGGAAGGAGACCATAGCGAAGAGAGGAAAGGGAATTCTCCAAAAGCGTTAGTTGCTTAGGAACACCGTTTCCCTTGCAATTCTTAAAAAGCATCTCAGAAAGAAGCACATTCCATCTTCACAGACTTCTGAAACACTGAACCCAGTCAAGTGGCTGCCATGCCCCCTCCTGTTTGATCAGGGTTACAGTAACCAGAGAGGGACCTCCAGATGAGGACCTTGGTGAGGGAGACCCAATGTGTTAAAAATTGTGACAAAATGCGTACATCATGAAATTTCCCATTTTAACTACTTTCCAACGTACAATTTAGTAGCATCAAGTACAGTCTTACTGTCATGCAACCATCAGCACCATCTGTCTCCAGAACTTTTTCACCTTCCCAACTGGAAACTTGAACCATTAAACAGTAACTCTCCCTTCCCGTCCCCAGCCCCTCAGGACCGTCATGCTACTTTATGAATTTGTCTGTCGCTGTTCTTTTCATCCAACTTATTTCACTCAACATACTGCCTTCAAGGTTCTAGCCTGTGGCAGAATTTCCTTCCTTTTTAGGGCTGAATGATGCCCCATTGTATAGATACATCACACCTGGTTGGTTCATCCTGTCCTCACGGTGGACACGTGGGTTGTTTCCACCTTTGGCTGCAGGGAATAATGATGTGTTTACGTGGAAGGATTAGACTGAGATACCAAAGAAAAACCTAGCACAGCTCTGGAAATGAGGGTTTTCCATAGAGAGCAGGTGGCTACGTGGAAGATTCATCTTTCTAGAGCTGCTTCGCAAAATGTCTTGGAATTCTTGTTTAAAAGGTCAACGTCCCCATCCGACCCTAGACCTGGTAAATCAGATCTGCTGGGGCAGGACCAAGGGTTCTCCATTTTAAAAGTGCCCCAGAAAATGACGATGTCTGAGACGGATATAGCCTAGATGGACTGTTGGAGCTTGGGGACTGGATGAGATGATTATGGTGACAGTATAGAAAAAAGGGGCGGTAACTCTAGAATACCATCTTGAGACGCATCTATGCCCACTGGATGGAGGGTTCAAAATGAGCCATCACCAGAGACAAGGAAGGGTTCTCTGGGAAACACAGCAGACAATCCACAGAACTGAATAAGAGAACAAGGGATGGAGTAAGGGCCCAGGAGAAGGTGAGCAGCCTGGGCAGGAGAGACCTGGCTGGTGGTTTTCTAGAAACAGAAGCCTCAGGGAGCCATGAGCCTAATCACAGTGTCTTTGTGCAAATGTGGGAAAGCTCCCCTTCCTTAGGGGACCCCGGGCCCATATTCTACACAAATTGAAGCAGCTGCTGGGCCAAATCATTTGGCTCAGTCACCAACTGGCCCTCTGCTGTTCCAGGAAAAAGAACAAGAGGATTTCCTGATTTCAGTGGGAGATGGGCACAACACAGTGCGCACTGACCTCAACCTTCCCCTATTTGATTAACATCAATTCAAAAGGCTGGAAAGAAGGGGCAGTGGGTAGGCCTTGGGCTTAGGCCGATCATTCACTTTTAAGGACAGAACCTCAAAGAAATCCTTACTTCCTCTTTGGGAACCCTGTTTTCCACCAGCTCCAGGACCTTCAGGGCTTCCTCTGCCTCTTTGTGCTCCTCTACTGTGTTGATTTGCTTCAGGGATATATCTTGCAATGACAGATCAGAACCAAGACTCGGACCAGGAGCCACGTTCAAATGACCACTGTAAAGTTTTCAAAATTGTTCAGAAATTCATCCTCGTCCATCCTTAAAAATTTTAATGATGTACTCAACATTCTAAAAATACCCGATAAATCATTTCTTCTATTAATTCAGTTAATTTGAAAAAAAAAAAAAAGCTCCCAGTTCTGTGTTTGTATGGGGAATACTCAAAGACCATTTTCTTGCCCCCTTTCATTAATTTCAAAAATTAAAAACATGCCGTAGTCCAAAGTAGACCCGGCCCCCAGCCCAGTGCTCTGTGGTACGTAATGCTGGATGGGCACGAAAGAGAAGGCTTGGATCCCGCTGCCCACCACTGTACATTACATAGGACGTACTGCAGACTTTCTAAGCACTCACCCAGACATTAACGGAGGCCCCAGGAAGCAAGCTAGATAGGCACGATACATTCATTATGCAGATGAAAAAAGGCTTGGGAAGCCAAGCCACGCCACCTTCACATGTCCAGCACACAGTGGGTCCTGGAATCTGCTTGCGCTACCCTTTCTTACCTGGGGCTGTCATACAAAAGGACAAATCCTGAAGCCCTCATTCTCCTTCCTGAGGGGAAAATGGTAATTTTCATATACATGTGGTGTGCAGAGGGCTGAAAACAGGAGAAGGGGAGGACGGTTACTAAGTCACTTGCTCTGTGCAATCAGCCCTGCTCTGCTCTGTTTCCTTGTTATCTGATATAAGCTTACAGCCTGTAGTTCTGGCCTTAATAAAGACCAAACAGTGATAAAACCACAAAGTAGAGATCCGACTTTGTCACAAGAGGCATAATGAAATTCTCATAAACCAGACGCTAGTGCTGGCCCATTTGCTCTTACTAGTGTTTATTCCTCATTGTGCAATTGTGCCATAAAAGCAGGAAAGGACAGTCGTTGCTTGGAATGAACACAACTTAAGCTTGTTCTGCGAAGCAGTGGAAAAGCTGGATGAAGTACTCAGCCAATGAAAGTCCTCTCCAGAAAGCAGAGACCAATCACAGACTCACAAGTTGCAGGGACACTGGCAACACTGAGAAGCTTTTGATCCACCTTGGAAATACATTCTCACCACAGTTTCACTGCTGTTAAAATTACAGAGCAGGCTGAATGACCCCTATCCCTAGCCAATGCTAGGTTCTGCAGGAAAATGCTCATTTCCTTGGCACCCTGGAGACACAGGAGATCCATAAACTCCTCTACCTACAAACATGCAGTTCACTAAGATTCTTAGAGGCCATCTGTTCTCACATCTGAAATGACATATCCACACAGCCAAGCTTGCCATCAGATGTCCCTTAGCTCCAAGGCAATCAGACCCCTCTTTACACTAAGACTTTCCACTTTCACTGCTGCTGCACCTAGCAGGGCATGATGGGGTTAGTGGTGACCACAAAACACCTTACTTTCACTGCTGCTGCAGTGAAATAAATAGCAATTTAAAAATAAATAGCAATTCCGGGAGGAAAGACACCAAAGACTAAGAAGCAAGAGGATGACTGTGCACAAGGGCCCTGCAGCCCGTCAGAAGCAGGAAGAGGTGACACCTGCGCTCAGGCAGGCTGCTTTGCTGTGGTCCGCGGATGTTCTCCTCGCTGCAAGTTCCTGATTAGTGCAGCTTCTGGCCGTCTGTCTGTCTGTCTGTCTGCAGGAGAGATGTGGGCTGACACCCCAGCACAGCATCAAAGGAGACAAGAAAGCAGAGGACAAGTCAAGGAACCGGAGGCTGTCCGTTGCACAACTTAGAGAAAATCTGAGAGAAGTCACCTCCTGGCACGTAACTAGAACAGGAAAGTACCCTCGGTTCCTGATGGGACGTATTCCCAGGGGAACTCAAATCCATCATGGTACTATGATGGTTGTGTCAACTTGACTGGGCTAAGGGGTGCTCAGATAGCTGGTAACGCATTATTTCCAGGCGTGTTTCTGAGGGTGTCTCCAAAAGAGATTAGCTTAATTGATAGACCAAGGAAGGAAGATCTGCCTCGCCAATGTGGGTAGGTGCCATCTAATCCTTTGAGGGCCAGACAGCACAAAAGGGTAGAGGAAAGCAGAGTGATCTGCTCCTTCCTGGAGCTGGTTCATCTGTCTCTTCCTGCCCTCAGACAGCCGCACTCCTGGTTCTTAGACCTTTGGACTCCAGGACTTACCCAGGCAGCATTTGCCCCAATTCATGGGCCTTCTGACTTGACTGGGTAACATCACCATCACCACCACCAGGCCACAGGCCTTTGGACTAGAACTGAGCTATACACCTAAGGTCTCCTAGGTCTCCAACTTGCAGATGGTAGATCCTAGACTTCTCAGCCTCCCGAATTACATGAGCCAACTCCCATAATTTAAAAAAAAAAATGATGAATGAATAGACGGATGGAAGAAATATATACAGAACATGTGTTAAGGTTTTGGTCCAGCATTTGAAAATACATAGATTAATGTGCATGTGTGTGTGTGTGTGTGTGTGTGTGATCTTACTGGTTCTGTCCATCTGGAAAAGACTCTCTTGTCAATATGTTCAAGTTCTCCATCAGAGAGAAATATACCTCAGGGAGTATAGAAAAGCAGGGACTTTGTGGGATTTCTTTATATGTCACACCCAGCTGGATGCCATCAGTCAGGAACTTTAGATCTCCTCTAGTAAAACCTGCTACCCTAAGGCCAGTACATGCATGCCCTGCTTAAGAACTTGGACTGTAACATCAGCACAAAGTGGGATACCAAGAGAAATGTTCTAACATGAGCTTCCACCCCATACCCAATCCCATTACCCAATTCTACAAGGTTGGCCCAACAATAAAGGAAAAGGGGGAACTTTCTTAGAAAATACAAAACAAATATGTCAGAGAAAGCATCAGTCTCGGTTAATCCTATACCAAATGTATTTATTCATCAAACCTGCAGTCAACTGAGTTAGGTGAATTTTCTGTCTTGTGATAAGATCTCTACTCACGAATGTTCCCTACCCATCTCCTACCAGCCCTCTGCTGCTCACACCTCCTCTCTCTCTCTCCCCGACCCCATGCTCCCAGGCCTGCTCTCCTTACTCACTCTCTCCTTCCGTGTTAAAAGTAGCCCAGTCTGCCAGACGGCTATGATACACGCCAACAGGGGACCTGCTACTCAGCTGTAAACCCAGCTCCTCCCAGGAGTTGTTTTTTGGTTCACGCATCTCATTGAATGTATTTAAATACATTATATGCAGGCCCCTGACTGCAAGAGACAGGGAGAGAAGCATGCGCTCCTCCTGCAACCCCAGGAGCACACAGGGGCAGGAATAAGCACATGCGCACACACATATTCACACACATGCACATACATACACACTACACACGCTGAACGGGCAACATTGCAGAAGTGATCAAACCTGCGCCAAGGGAGAAAATGCAGAGATGCTAAAATTAAGATGTAAACATGGGCTGTGAAGATCAATTCCCCCTCACGGGAAAGATGGACGCCAATGAGCCAAGAGTGAGAGTGGCAGATGAACGAACCTTCCAGGACCTCAGCCACACCACAGAAGTCCAGGCTTCAGGCAGCTGCCAAGTCAGACATGCCTCCTTCTCGGAGCTCCTGGAATCACCCTTTTCCCTTCGGACCTGGTGCCAGCCCCCGGCCAGGCAGGGTGACCTCATACCCAGAACACCGTGGCTGAAGAGCAAGAGTCCTGGCACTAAACTGCCCAGATTTAAGGCTGGCTCTGCTACTTCCTGGATGAGACCTAGGGTGGGTTGTTGTGCCTCTGTTTCCTCCTCTGTAACATGGAAGTAAATGACAGCAACTGCCCTGTGGGGCTGCTGAGAAGCCAGGGTGAGACTGCCATGCAATGTGGCTCAATAAAGCCTGATCCTGCGTCCACCTCCACTACGCTGTGTGCCAAGACACTCCATCCCCTGCACCCAATTTACACACAGGTAAACTGAGGGGCAGGCTGGTGCCTGGCAATGTTCCTACCAACTTTCACAATGTTATTAGGGTCTGATTTTCCATTAGCTACAAAGCTCCTTACCTGCCTGTAGTCTCCATACTCCATACTCCAGCCTTTCCCCACCAGCCTCTTACCCACAGCCGTGGACAAGCCTTCCTGAAACGCTGAGTCCTTCACAGCCTTCCTCTGCCCTAGTATCTACAATGCACTCCAGACCCTTACAATTCATCCTCCTCACTCACTCCTGATTCTAAGCCTCAGCCTGCCTGCTCGTGCTACCTCTGTCCTTCCTCCAGCTACGTAAGTTCCCTGGTGCTTCATGTTCAGTGTGGTCCCCCCTCAACTCTTCTCCAGGAACTGCAACTCCATGCACCCACCAGCGCCCCTCCATGGTACTTATTGGTATTGCTCACCTCTGCAATTGTTCCACAGTGCACTTGATAACATCAGCTGCCTTTTGGCCAACGCACCCTTGGGACATACCAGGGTTTCTCAACATCAGCACCACTGACGTTGGGGTTAGATGTCCTCTGCACTGCGCGGTGTTTAGCAGCTTCCCTAATCTCAACCCAAGACACAAGTAGCAGCACACAGCCCCCAAATGTCTCCAGATGTTTCCTAATGTGCTGCGGGAGATCACTCAGTTGAGAATACGTAGGATATATTTATATCTTCAAATAAATCAAGAATTCCTGGACAAGAGAGTCCATGTTATTTTTTTTAATATATATTTACTCTCACTACCTAATACAGGACTATGAATACCAGGAATGCATGGACATATGAATAAAAGACAGATGCAGCAACAAGGGACAGCAGTGGCAGCAGGGACCTCTGTTCCAGGTAAAGGGAGGCTTGACTGTACATAAGATCCTCCATGCCCCCTATGATATTATAAATAAGAGCCAGCATTTCTGAATCACTGCCCTGCTTAGGGAATTTGAGCCAATGCATAGTGTTTGAGAAATCAAAAAAAAAAAAAAAAAATTTTTTTTTGGAGAATATTTAGGGTTTTATTTAAATTAAAAAAAAAAAAAAAAACCTAAAACAGGGAATTGCTACTACCCACCAGGGCCTGGAGTGCCAGGGCTCCATCTTTCCTGTACTTTCCTTCGTTGCTTTGTGAGAAGCCACAGATGCACAGGACAGGGCATGGAGCCAGATGGACATGAATCTCGATGCCAGATACCTGCACAATAAGCCTGGAGGTCTTTGGTGAGGTGCCCCTGGCAACTTTCATTCCCTCATCTGTATCATGGGAACAATGAGACCAGCCAAAGAGGGCTTATGTGGGGTTTCACTGAGGGGGTCTACATGAAATTACTCACATGGCAGGCATGTAATAACAGTACAACGTCTATTCGTTCTGCTAACCAGAGAATTCGACAATGTCATTTCTAAACCAAGTAAGAAGTACAGGAGGTAGCTCTGTATTTAATTGGTAAGTCCCTCAAAAAATAAAAAACCCACACCTTGGTGTTTTTGAAAAGATCAATTAAATGAGAAATTGGCAGAATGCCTAAGCCTCTTCAGACAAACAATTCTGTCTAAACAGAGGCCCAGAAAGGTTAAGTGATTTGCCCAAAGTCACAAAGCAAAGGTGAGTGTGGCCTGTTCTTTCTACCACATACCTAAAAATGGTGCTCTTATCATAAAATCCTCAATCACTGGAGAGAGGCCACCTCAGGAATGACACCTGCAAGCCCACAGGGAAAGATTCATGCTGGGCAATGTTCCATCATATCTGCCTCTGGCCTCAGTGTGATCCGAGAAAAGGCAAGCCCAGCCCCGCACAGGTTCACAGAGCAAATGAGTTCGATCCAGGAAAGAAAGAAGGTGGGCGGCTTTCTTCCACCATCCAGAGCCAAGCGCCACCCTCTCTGAACATTCTGGAGAATGACCCATGAGGAATCCTTCTTCCCATAATTCCTTCTCCTCAAGCAGACCACAGAACTCATCAGTCTGTCCAGGACGCATAGTGAAGTTCTGGGACCACACCCCAAGGTCGTGGCACTGCTGGATAGAGGGCTGCTAACTCCCATCAGTCCCCCATGAGAGTTTCCTGGACATTCGCCAGCTAAATGGCAGTCAGCCACCAGGACTTCGTGCTCCTCTCTCCTTGGTTGCTTGGAGGTGGAAAATCACCCCTTTTCGATCCCATTTGTTGAAGAAGAGTGAGAAAATCACCCTCCTTTGTGTTTTCCCCTCCAAATCCCATCCTAATACCAAGTGCGCCACCTCCCAGGCACCAAGGCTCCTTGGCAGGGATTCAGGTTTGGGGAGGGAAATCAATCCCGAGGCCACAGGGCCAGCTACATGAAAGTGTTTATTTCTGCTCTCAGCTCTGACTTGTCTTTCTTGTTTCATTTGATTTTTTTTTCAGAAGCAACTGGAAGGTAAGGAAATCATGAAATATGCATGTGGATATGGATTGTGGGCGGCAAAGAAGCAGCAGCACGGTCCTTATCAGAATGAGAAAAGAGGTGCAGGCTCCTGGCAGTGAAATAAGATCCAGAACCATCCATCCGCATCCTAGCCAAGGTTATTGGTCACCCTAAATGACTATCAGTTCAGCCTGAGTACCAAGATTGATAAAAGACAAAATATGGAAGCACTGTCCAGGAAGCCTTCATTTACCTGATCCTATTTCTGTTCCCCTTGCATCTAAGCCCATTAATCAGCAAATAGTAGAAATGATTTTAAACTCTAACTTTTAGATGAATAATTAAAAAGTAAAACTCTAGAAGCCAAGGAAGTAGACTACTTCAGGTATGACCCAAGGAAGCCCATTCACAATCTGTGCCTCAACATATCCACTGCTAATACTGCTCATGAGTATCTGTGACATAATTCCTATTGTGAAACTGACATAAATCCTTAATTAGATTACATCCCATGGAAGAAAAAGGCTCTCCAGACAAAGCAAGGCAATATAATGCTGCTTCTCTTCACACCTCTTCAGCTCTACAAAGCACTGAATCACGTCTTCAGCAAGCCTAAATGTAAGGAAATCCAGAGTTCAGGGACAACAGTGACTTTGACGTTGTTTGGGGACCCCAGGTCTGAAGATTGGCTAGTCTTTATCTGCTGTCCATCGTGGAAGTCCCCTTCACCATCACACCCCGCCATCTTCCTCTCTTTGGAAGCAGTTTCTTTTCTATCTCATCCCTGCTCTCTGATAAGCTGTGAGCTGTCCCCTCTCTGATGACATCCAGCAATGGGAGCTAACTCTAGGCTTCCTGAAGTGCTGTTCTCTTCAAGTGTTGCCCACAGTGAAACTGAACACATCAGTAGATAGGGAGTTCAGACATATCTTAGCTAAAGAGTCCCTGGGATACCTCTCTGTGTCGCCAAAACCTATCTACTCCTGGCCCACGGCCTTCTCTACCTGGATAACCCAGGAGGCTTCTCCTTCAATCCATTGGCATCCAGCACTCAAAGTTCATGGTCACAGTGCGAATTTAGTCTGGCTGAGGTTGCACTGTAGGACTGCCATGTCTAGGTTTCCTGCTCGTCACAAAGTCTCCACTGCTTCTAATCATCCTTTCACTCTGGGCTTCTCCCTGTTTCCCCTCTTCCCTCCTACCCTTCCTCACTCCACTCAAATCTACTTCCTACTACATCTGCTGTTCCCAGCCTTGGCACTTCCCAGTCTAATCACCTAATTTGTACTCTCTTGCCATTTCTTAGGCTTCAGTTTAGTCAATTTCCATAAATCAGGCTTTCGTGAAAATTGTGCATTTCTCAAACCCAGTCATTTGGGGTGCAGATGGAAAAATTTGCATTGCCTAATTTTAAACAAGTTTACTTCAACTACTGATACATATCAAATCTTAATTCTAATAGAATTTAAGTCCATAGCAACTATAAAAAAGTCAACTTTTTAAATGTTATGAGTGGATTATTTATTAATGGGCTATCCTGTTGTATTTATAGTGAAAGTTTACTACTGTCTCAGCAATCACTGGCTGTTCTGTGACTATTCTCTTTTGCTGAGATTTGAAGCCCTTAATTTCAGGCAAACACCATACAACTCAGAATGGAGGCAGTACTTGCCATCCTCCCTTGCAGGGA
>PVKS010010396.1:0-60341 GCA_004027875.1 Aplodontia rufa | reverse complement strand
TGTGCTTGAACTTTTACCCTAGACTGAATATTGCTCTAGCCTCCACAAATGAGGGAAAGCATTTGACCCTTGATTCTCAGGAATTTGCTCAACATGATTTCTTCCATTGCCATTCATTTACCTTAAAAGGCTGTAATATTATTCTCTGTAATAGCTGAATAGAACTCCATTGTATATATTTACCAGAGCTTCTGGATCCATTCACCCAGTGAGGGGCATCTGGGTTGATTCCATAATTTATCTATTCTAAATTGAGCTGCTGTGAACATGGATTTTGCTGTGTCACTGTAATGAGCTGATTCTAGCTCTTCTGGGAAAATATCCAGAAGAGGGATAGCTGGGTCATATGGTAGTTCCAACTCTAATTTTTTTTGAGGAGTCTCCACACTGCTTTCCAGAGCAGCTGTACCAGTCTGCAGTTCCACCAACAGTGTGCTAGTGTTCCTATCTCCCCACAGCCCCTCAAGCTTGTTACTGTTTGCATTCTTCATCTTTCCAGACTGCCAGGAGTGAGGTAAAATCTTAAAGTAGTTTTGATTTGCATTTCTCTTATTACTGGTGATTTAGGACACTTTCTCATGTATTCATTGGCTTGCTCGATTTCCTCTATTGAAAAGTTTTTAATTCTCTGGCCCATTTATTGATTGGATTGTTTGTGGTTTTGATATTTAATATTTGGAGTTTTTGTAAATTTTAGACATTTGTCTCCTGTCAGAGGAATCACAGGCCATGATTATCTCCCATTCTGTAGGTTCTGTCTTGACAGTTTTGACCAATTTCTTGGGTGAGTGAAAGCTTTTTAATTTAATGACATCCCATTCATTAATTCTTATCTTTAATTCTTTTGCTTTGGGAGTCTTGTTGAGAAAGTTGTTGCCAACATGCATAGCTGGAGTGTTGCTTCTAGATTTTTCTAGCAGTTATATGGTAGCTGGTTTAATTCCCCGTTCTTTGATCCATTTTGATTTGATTTTTGTGCAAGGTGAGAAATGAGGATGTGATTTCAGCTTCCTGAAAATGGTTGTCCCGTTTGTCCAGCTCCATTTGTTGAATAGGCTCTTTCCTCCATGTTATGTTTTGACCCCCTTTATCAAAGATCAGATGTTTGAAGATATGTGGGTTTGTCTGTATTCCATTCTATTCCATTGGTCTTCATTCCTATTTTGATACCACTACCATGTTGTCTCTGTTACTACAGCTATGTAGTGTAATTTTAGATCTGGTATTGCAAAACCACCTGTTTCTTCTTTCTTGCTTAGTAATGTTTTGGCTATTCTGGGTTTTTTGTTGTTCCAAATGAATTTGAGAATTGCTTTTTTGATGTCTGTGAATAATGTCATTGGTATCTTGACGGGGCTTTCAGTGAAGCTGTATGGTTCTTTACACAGTGTGGCCACTTTAATTACATTAATTCTGCATAACCAAGAGCATGCTCTGTCTTCCCATCTTCTCAGGTCTTTTTCAATTTCTTTCTTCAATGTTCAATAATTATCACCATAGAGGTCTTTTACTTCCCTTGTTAGACTAATTCCCAAGCATTTGTTCTTTTTGAGGATATTGCAAATGGGGCCGGTTTCCTAATTTCTTCTTCTGCCTATTATTGTTAGCATATAGGAAAGCAATTGATTTATGGGTGTTGATATTGTCTTGATATTTTGCCAAATCTGTTTATAAGTTCAAGCTGTTTTCTGGTAGAGTTTTTTAAATCTTCTAGATATAGAAACATGTCACCAGCAAAAAAGGATAGCTTGATTTCCTTTCTTCCTATTCTTACCCTTTAATTTCCTTCTCTTGCCTGATTGCTCCAGCTAGGGTCTCGAGAACCACATTGAATCAAAGTGGTGAGAGCGGGTGAGAGAGTGGTGAGAGTGTCTTGTTTGTGAGTTTAGTGGAAATGTTTTCAGCTTTTCTCTGTTTAGAATTATGCTAACTGTTGGTTTGTCATATATGGACTTTACAAAGTTAAGATATGTTCCTTTGATTCCCATCTTTGGGCGGCAGCTGGACTGCTTGGGAGGCTGGAGGAATCCGGGGTGCGGGTGAACTGCAAGTGTCTGCAGACCCTGAACCTGAGGCCTGGACCCTTGCTCGGCAGCTGGGTGAGTCGTCTCTGGCGTGGTCCTGGATGCTAGTGTCCTGCTTGTGCCCCAGTTCTGGAGCTGCGGCAGTGGCTGAGCAGGTGGGTTGGGGCAGGAGTGGGGGGTCCTTGTCATGGGTGATCTATTACCTGAAAGCCTTGATCCTGAGGCCTGGTTTGCAGATGGCTGGGTGTGTTGGGTCTGGCAAAGTCCTGGGTGCAGGTGTCCTGTGAGTGCCTGAGGCCTGGATCTGCACACAGTGTCTGGGTGAGTCAGTTCTGGTAAGGTTCTACTAGGATTCTGGAGGCCAGTGTTCTTGCCCCAGTCCTGTTTCTATATACAGTCATGTGATGTGAGCTGGGTTGTTCCATTTTTCTGGGGATCTTCATGTCTTATCTGTAACATGGTGGTAATAAAACCTATAGTATCCACTTCATAGACTTTAATATGCAAGTAAAACCTGGTAATGTTAAAATGAGAGTGATTCAGCAGGTCTGGGCATGGGCTGAGTTCCAGCACTTCTGGAAGGTGCCACGTGATGACGGTCTCTGCTGGTGCAGCAGTGCTCTGAGTAATGAGAATACATATAATAAACTTCTCACAAAATTATTGAGTGTCAACCAGAAAAGCACAGTAACAATGTCATCGGTAGAATTCGAACTCACAGCCAAAGTCCCAATTCCATTCCTTGTTTTGCAGTTACTGAACAAGTGACTTGACACTTGGTCTGAGCCCTTGCTTCTCATCTTTTTACTGGAGTTCTCTGCCTCCTTTTGTTCATGTGGTAGTGTGAGGATAGACCTTGATAAATGATAAGTGATTTCAGCTATATAGTGCTATGTAAGTAGAAAAGCAGGGTAGAATTGAATATGAGCTGGTTATGTGGTCAGTATGACTAGCTGATGGCTCAACTTTCTTTGGTCCCAATCATAAAGACACCTTCAGAAGGGGAATTGCCCTTTTCTTGCAGTGAATAGAAGATAACACAGAATTGACCAAAAACACACTTTAGAAACTTTTTGCTGAAGTTAGACGCATAGCTCAGTGATAGGGCACTTGCCTAGCATATAAGATTTGGGGTTCAACTGCAACAGCACAAAGCAAAAGAAAACAAAATATGAATGTGTAAACACCCTCCCATCCAGAATATTCCGAACCACTTATCTTACATAAGAGGTTGTGAAATGTTTTCTTTCCTAGAAATTTACAGTTCTTCTACTGGAGAGTATTATGGGCTGAACTGTGTTCCCTATTCCCCAGATTCTCATGTTGAAGGTCTAACCCCCAGTACCTCCGAGGTGACAGTGTTTGGAGATAGTCTCTATAGAGGTAATTAAGTTAAAATGAGATTAGGGTAGTGCCTCAACCAATAAGAGTGGTATCCTTAGAAGAGAAGATTAGAACACACACCAGGTGAAGACGCAGCAGGAGATGTGTCGAAGGAAAAGCAACCCTGTTGACATTTTGGTCTCAAACTTCTGGCTTCCGGAATTGTGAGGAAGTGGATTTCCATTGTTTACGCCATCCAGTCTGTGGTACTTTGCTCTGGCAGACCTGGAACGCTAATACACACGGGCCATTTTAAATGCTTCTCTCTGGAAAGCTACAGTACGTAAAATATACATCTGGTCTTTTGACTCCAGGATCCTGGGAGTAATTTCAGCAAATAAAACTTGGCTCTAGAAAAGGCTTTGTGTTTTCATCGCTTGCCATTCTAGGGATCTCCACAGAGAGCAGGGACAGAGGCCAAACCCATATAAACTAAGATGGAATAGTTGAGGAGGGTGTTATAAATGTGTCGAGTTGGCCTCCAGAGGAATCCCCAGTCCCCCGTTCCCTCCTGCAGCCTTGGAGACCCAGCATCCGGAGCCTTCTGTGGGCAGCATCTGTTGCTCCTGTGTGTTCTCAAGGCGACCTGCCCTGCCAGTTTGCAAACATGTAGCTCAAACCAAATGCGTTGGTGCGTTGATCATGGCTCTGCAAAACGATGTCTCCAGGTCACAAATGTTTTGTGATTTTCTCGTCCAAATTAGCAGTTGAGACCTAAAAGCACTTTGTTACTCTCCTGGGATGATGGCTAATTTGACCCTGGGGCATCTTCAGAGCAAGATGAATCATCCTCTCCTTCTGCTTTCCCTTCCAGGATTGTTCTGGAAAGTGTTCAGACTTGCTCTGCTGTTGGTTGTACCTGTTTGGGCAAGATTGTGAGTCCAGGGCAGTGCTCATGTTGTGGCCAGATAGCATGGGTTCAAGTGCTGGCCCTGCCTCTCCTGACTGTGTGACTTTCAGCCCATTATTTAACCTTGCTGTGCTTTAAATTCCTTACCTGCAAAAACAGGTCATCCTAGCACTACCTAAATGAGATAATGTCCATCAAACTATTAGAACAGTACTTGGCGGAGTAGTCAGAATTTAATAAATGTTATCAACATGGATGGAATATACCAGCTGTTGAATATGAGCTTTTTCTCCCCCATGTGCTAGAATGAGAATGAGCTCAAGAAATTTTTTCCATCTAAATGCTGCAATACATTTGTTCTGTTGCACATAATAAAAACTATTTAATTGAGAATTCCTACGTGCCAGGCCCTGTGCTGAGCAATTTATGTTCTTTATCTCATTTAAAACTCCTAACAATACTGTGAGGTACACACTGGGCACCAGTCAGGACAAGACAGGTTGCATTGTAGTAGCAAATGATACCATAATCTTTGTGGTTTAAAGGAACAAAAGTTGCTTTCTTGATCACATTATATGTCCAGTGCAGGTAGCCAGAGGTCTCTGATGATGATTCAGGTACTGAGGCTAAGGACAGTGCTGTATCTGAACACAAGTGTTTAGGATTTACCATAAAGGGGTAGGGAGCCAAGAGGAGGAAGTAGTAACTCTTCAGTACTGCTGTACAGAGTGATGTATACAATTCACTGCTTGAGTCAGCTAAAGAAAATTAAATGACCATTCCTGACCTCACATGGGAAAATATGTAGAAGAATATCAAACGTGTGTAAACGAGCGCTACTGATATTGTTCCTGTATTACATAGAAGGAACCATCTAGCTTAGAGGAAAAGAAGCTTGTTCAGTGTCATATAGTAAATGGAAAGTCACAATTCCAGCATTTGACTGTCTGACTCTAAAATTAGTCCTTCTAACCACTGTGATTGGGACCTGCCTAGACCAGTGACAATCTTATTAGAGCCTGTTTTGGATTGAACTGAATCTATCAAAAAGATATATTCTAGTCGTAACCCCTGGAACTTCAGAATGTGACCTTATTGGGAACAAGGGCTTTGCAGATCAAGTTAAGATGAGCCCATAAGATGGGCCCTAGTCCACCATGACCAGCACCCATAAAGGAAAAGGGAACAGAGATACATAGTCACAAAGCAGATGCCACGTGTTGATGGAGGCAGAGCCCAAAATGCCAAGGGTTGCTCGCAACCCAGAAGCTAGAAAAAGCAAGGGCAGGTGCTTTTCCACCACCTTTCCAGGGACCATGGCCCTGTGCACACCTTCATTTTGGAGACTCCAAAATTAAAAGAGAATAGATGTGTTTAGTTTTAAACCACTAGTTTGTGATAGTTTAGTATAGCACCCTAGAAACGAATGTGGACCTTATCGTGTAGTTTCATGTTTGAATCTGCATTTTGTCAGCTCCCAGTTGCCTTCTAAGCTTGGTCCTTTGCAGCAGTCTCTTTCTCCAGAAGCCTTCCACGAGGGCCCACTCTTTATGTCTCCAATACCACAAACCATCCTCAATCCTCAACCCCTCTAAATGCTCTTGAATGAATACAATGGAGTTTTTATCCTTTATTTTGTTTTTCTCCTGTTGTCTTCTCTGAGCTTAGGCATCTCGGCTTCATATCAGGACAGAATATTTATTTCAGACTTTGAGAGATCTAGTTCATCAGAGGGTGGCTCATGTTCTGCATTCCTTTTGAACTCCGTGCACAGGAAACACACCTTGGCTTCATGTAAGAGCCTTTCATGGTGTGATCCATGCTGATCTGTCAAGATGGATTCTCCAGAAATGGGCCTCAGATGGAGTTTGGGGTGTAGGATGTCTGTTGGAGAGCAACACCGGTGAAAAGAAGAGTGGTATTGACCAGTCAAGGTTGTTCTGACATAGCATTGGTCAACCCACACAGCTGAACAAGTACTTCCAATCTGTGTCTCCTGCCAGGCAAAGTGGCCAGGCCTTTAGACCTTCAAGCTGCCTCTAGAAGGGCAGAGCCTTGGACAACTGAAGTTGTCACTGAATTTGACCCTGAAGTTGCTGATATGTGAAGGCCCTCTGCTGACTGCATGCCCTGCTGCTAGGAAGCAAGGCCTTCTTTAGTAAAAAGGTATCTGGGGGCTGGAACAATGGCTCAGGAGTTATGGCGCTTGCCTGGCATGCACAAGGAAGGATGTGAATTCAAACCCCAGCACCACGTACACAATGGAAGTGTTGGAGCAACGAAAGCCACATGAAAAACTAAATAAAAATGATTCTTTCTCTCTCTCTCTTTCACTGTCCCTCTGTCTTAAAAAAATAAAAAAGGGATTTCCACCTTATATCAGCCTGGCTATCTGCTTCATCTCACGCCACCCTGTTTTGCCCACTGTCCACTCTGAACCAGCAGCCTGGTTCAGGTTCCTTGAGTTCAATTGTAGTAAACCATTGCAGGTCTTCCAGATTCCCTTCTGTTTTCCACTTCTGTGCCTTCACTGTCTCCTCTCTCACATCCAGAAACCTTCACTGTATCCCCAACACTCAAGATCTTATCTGCTTAGGATGTTTTGGCTGATCCCACATCTCTTTTTCCTCCTATTCTTTAAACCTTGCACTATCATTAATAGTGCTTATTTCACACCATCCCATTGTATGCCCCGGAAAGGACTTGGAGTTAAAATTTTCTGGTGCTTGTGTCTAGTCAGGTGCCTGGCTCATATAGGCAATTAACACCGCTGTGCAATAATGGACTGACTGAAATATAAAAAAAGAGATGGAAGAGGCTGTCTGATGTCAAGAAAGGGAACAGTGACTTGACTGTAGCAGAACTTAAACTAAAATAAAATATTTGTAATCCTCTTTCACTCAGCTTCAGACAAGACAGAATCAATGACTCATGAGAACCAACTTGAGCAGATCAGCTATTCACAAACTTGAGACCCTGCACAGGAATGCCATCAAGACGATCGGGAAGACATATGACTCAGAGACGACTTGCTCACCCAAAGGGTGCAGAATGAAAATAAGACTCTAACCTGCAGAGGGAAATATGCGCTAGGTGTCTCCTTACTGAAATCAGCCTGGTCTTTCAGCTGCTAGTCCAGAGGCTGCAAGGTAGCTGCGTAGCTTAAGCCAGGGTTTCCAGAGTCTTTGATCATTGCAAGGACCAGCCAGTGCCAGTTTCTCCCTATCCAAAGCAACTCTCTTTTAATTTGAGAATTGTCCCTCTTGCATTTGCATCCAATTCCAGGGAGACCATCAATCCAGGATCCTGCTTTCCGCCAAATGCAGTGAACAGTTTTGCAGACGCTGAGACTCAAGCCAGGCCTATCAAACCATGCTGCTAGTCTGAGAAGGAAAACTTATTCTATTGCTTATTAGGGTGAGAGTGGATGAGATCAAAGATGCTGAATATCATGAGAGCAGGCAGGGAGGGCTGCCTCAGACAAAGCCAGTGTAAAAAACATTCAAGAAAATGAATGGAGGGACTGGAGTGGTGGCTTGGCAGTTATGGCGCTTGCTTTGCATGTGTGACTGCGTGAGTTTGAACCCCAGCACCACGTACACAATGGTGTCTCGGAGCAACAAAAGCCACGTGAAAACTAAATAAAATTCATTCTCTCTCTCTCTCACTGTCTCTCTCTCTTAAAAAAAAAAGAAAAGAAAAAGGATAGAAATTGACCCCCCTCAAGGACTTCATTTGCACCTAAGAGTTGGACTTTCTTGGATTTAGCATAATCATCAAATTTTAATTATGGGCCAATTCATCTCTCCATTTAAAATTTTTATTGGTGCATAATAATTATACAGAATGGAGGGTTTCATTGTGGCATATTTATTGATGCACATAATATAATTTGATCAATTTCATTTCCCAGTACCTCACTTTTCTCTCTGATCTTTTACCTCAATTGTCTGCCCTTCTAAGAGATCAAAGTTTTCCCTTTTTTTTATCTTCCACATTTGAGAGGAATTATGCAGTCCTTGATTTGCTGAGTCTGACTTATTTTGCTTAGCACGGTGTTCTACAGTTCCATCCATTTCCCTGCAAATGACATAATCTCATCAGGCATGGTGGCCCATGCCTCTAATCTCAGTGTCTCAGCAGACTGAGGCAAGAGGATCACAAGTTCAAAACCAGCCTCAGCAACTTAGTGAGGCTCTAAGTCACTAAGTGAGACCCTGAGACCCTGCCTCAAACTAAAAAATTAAAAAGGGCTGGAGATGTGGCGCAGTAGTTAAACACTCCTGGTTTAGTTCCTAGTACCAAAAAAAAAAAAAAAAATTATGGCTGAATAAAATGCCATTGTATGTCATTTTTAAAAAATCTATTAATCCTTTGACAGATGGCTGATTCCATAGCGTGGCTATTATAATTGTGCTGCTGTTAATATGGGTGTGCATATATCACTACAGTATGCTAACTTTATTTTTGATTAAATACTAAGCAGTGGCATAACTGGGTCATATTGTGGTTCCATTCCTATTTTTTTCAGGAACTGCCTTTATATTCCCACCAAGAGTTCCTTTGTCTCCACAACTTTGCTAGCATTCGTTGTTGTTTTCATTGTTGATGATTGTCATTCTAACAGGGGTGAGAAGAAATCTCAGTGTACAATTAATTTCTCCTTTTTAAAAGAGAAACTTAATTTTTAAAAAGTTTTTTTTTATTTGGTTTTTGTTTTTACTCCAGTTAGGTGTGTCTGTGGTGCTGGGGATGAAGCCCAGGTCCTTGCACATGCCAGGCAAGGGTTATATATATCCCTGAGGTACCTCTCCAGCCCCTAATTACTTTTTTTCTTAAGTTGGTTTTTTAAAAAAATTCACTTTATTTTAGAGTATAACAGACAAATAGAAATTGTTTATATTTAAGGTTTACAACTTCATGACCACCACAAATTTTTTTCATATATTTATCATCTCACATTATTACCTACCTTCATTCCTTCCTCCTTCTTCCCCTCTCTCTAACCCCTTCTTTTCATTTTTTCAGTACCAGGAAGTGAAACTGGGGTGTTTAACTATTGAGTAGCAAACCCAGTTTTTCCATTTTTTATTTTGAGACAGGATCTTGCTAAGCTGTTTAGGGCCTCGATAAGTTGCTGAGGCTGGCTTTGAACATGTGATCCTCCTGCCTCGGCCTCTAGAGCCACTGGGATTACAGGTGTGCACCACTCCCATTTTCTTCTCTTCTTTCTTTCTGTGTGGTGAGAACACTTAAGATCTACCTTCTTAGCAAATTTCAAGTATACAATACAATATTGTTAACGACAGTCACCATATTGGATCTCAAATCTCCAGACCTGGTTCATTCTGCATAATGGCAACTGTGTAGCCTATGATCATTTTCCCATATTCCACACTCTCCAGTTCCTGGCAAGGATCGTTCTACTCTGTGCTTCTAGGGGTTCAACTATTGATTCTATAGATAAGTGACATCATGCCGTATTGTCCTTTTGTGTCTGACGAGTTCCACCAAGCATAATGTCCTCTAGGTTCAGCCATACTCTCGTGAACAGCAATATTTCCTTCTCTGTTTCGGCTGAATAATATTCACAAGTGTGCGTGTACCATATTTACTTCAGCCATTCGTCCGTTGATGGGCATTTAGGTTGTTTGTGTGTCTTGGCTACCGGGAATAGTGCTGCAATGAATGTCAGAGTGCGGATATCTCTCTGAAGTACTTATTTCTTTTCCTTTCCAAGTGGGAGTGCTAGACGTTATTGTAGTGCTGTATTTAGATTTTGGAGAAATCTCCATAAGATTTTCCATAGTGGGTATGATGCCAGTTTGGTGGAAGTCAGGTTCGTGTCCCCCAGAGATGAAGAATGATACAGAAGGACACCGAGGCAAGCGTAACAGAGACTTTATTTTAAGAAAATAACAGAAAGCAAAGCACAGGGAAAGAGCAGACTCCCCCAGAGTGGGACAGGGGACAGCAGAAGAGGCAGCTAGGTCTGCCCTTTTTATAGGAGCTCTCCCTTCCGTTGGCCATCCTCTCCCTTCCCCCAAACCTTGGACATGGGTGCAGGAAGTTCTGGTAGGGTCCAGCTTTGGGTTTGTGCCTCAGGCATCCATAGAAAGAATGTGGTGCCTCGCTTAGCAGAAGGGAGCGTCTGCATCTGGACCCACCTTGCCAGACCCTCTCACTAGCATTAGAGATGTGAAATTGATCTGAAACGTAAAAGAACCGGTTTTCCCTTGATTGACTCGAACCTTCTAACTGCTCTGACTGCCTAGCTGTTCCCCCGACTCAGTTATACCAATTTATATCCCCACCAACAATACATAAGAGTTTCTTTTTTCCCACTTCTTTGTCAGCACGGTCAACCTGCGTCCCTCATCCTTTTTGGTTGTTATTGTTTTATTGTGAGATAGGGTTTCACGGAGGTGCCCATGCTGGCTTTGAAGTCGCGATCCTCCTGTCTGTCTCTCCCACGCCTTTGGGATTACAGGTGTGTGCCACTGTGTTCACTTACTTTGTTTTTTTAGATAGCAATCATTCTAGCAGGTATGAGGTAATATCTCATTATGTTTTTAATTTTTTTTTATTTTTTGCAGTACTGGGGATTGAACCCATGGCCTCATGCATGTTAGGTGCGCGTTCTACCACTGAGCTGCACTCACTAAGGTTTTGATTTGCATTTCCCTGACGATTGGTGATACTGCATCAGTGATTGTTCGTCATTTATGTGTCCTCTTTTGAGAAACCTCTTTTTAAGTCCTGAGATGTTTTAATTTTAGAGTTTGAGTTCTGTGTATATTTTGCATAATGTCCCCTAATCATTTATACAGTTTGCTGCAACTTGTTTGAGTCAGGTGATTATTATTTGAAATGGAAAGATTTTGGTTAGAGACACTTATTTTTGTCTTCTAAATCTCAGATAAAGAAAAATGAGAGAGGATAGGAATCAGCTCTTGCTCCACTGTGTCTGAGTACTTCAGATTAAAAAACCAAACCAACAGCAAAAAGGACAAATGCAAAACCAAAACAACTATTTTGTTTAATTTGGAGAATGAATTTTATCCCTGAAGATAACAAAACATGTCTGAGAGCTTCTCTAAGCTCCAGCCGCTCAAAGTTCAGCTGGGGAGAGAGGCTGAGCATGTATAAAAACAGGGCAGTGTAAAGGTGAAATTCTTAGTAGTTGGGGCAAAAATTGAACCTCTGCGGATCTCGGTTCCCCCTTTGATGGACATGACGGCTGACCCATGACGTTTGCATTTCCAGACTGGCAGCAGGCAGTGGCATCTGGGGCAATGAGTGGTGACCCCCTCACACTGGTAATTAGGTTCTGCCAACCCAGGTGTACTGGAAGTTACCAAAGTGTGAGTTAGGGTGTCTGCCTGGCCTCATCAATGCAAACAGTTCCTGAGGATAGATTGCTCAGACTTCAGTGTTTTCAGGACTAGAGTGCATCATTCATTGCTCACATTGTTTAAGAGACCATGAAAACTCACTAGGTGTAGAAATGGCTTAGTTTTTGGAGGGTTTACAATACAATTAGGGAATGCTAGACTTGGTCCCATAGACAACATAGCTTTTTACTCTGCCATTTATTAGATGTTTATAATGTGCTAGACACCACACAGACACTTCACATGGATTGTGTTCTCATAATGACACCTTGAAGTATGTAATTTGCTCTCTGCCATTTACAGGTATGCAAACTGTGGTTCCAAAGGTGAATTCACTGGCCCTAAGGCACAGAACTAATAAGTGTGGGAGGCATGACTGACAATCTGTTTCAGAGCCCAAGTCCTAACACTACCTATTCTGTCTGTCCAGCCAGGGAAAGGACCCAGTGACAGCAGGGACTGGCACAGTGCATCCCTGTGCAAAGAGATGTGCAGTGCTGAGACTTGGATGCTGGGCAGCTCAGGACTTGCTTCAGTTAACCCAGAACAAAGCAGGGAAGGGCAGGACCAGTGTGATGACAAGATCCGAGATGAGGGGAGGACATGAGAGGTTTTGCAAAGGAGCAGCACTGCAGGATTTAGATGCTGGGTGGAAAGGACAAACCAAGGATACAGGAGTCAAAACATCAGAGGGCATTTGAAACCCACACCTAAAATATCAGCATCCAAAATAGTACTTGTCAAGAGATTTCTTGTAGCATATTCCGGGAATACATTTACTTTCAGGGCAAAAAGCTATGTCAAGGAAAAAACTATTCATGTACACATTTATTAGAAGCTCATTAGTTGATTTAATGTATTTTTAAAATTTTAAAACACCATTCACCACAATTATGTCTGGCATATATACAAAGAAAGAAAAAAATCAATGTTAAATTTTACAAATAGATGTGTGTCTCTGCCCTCACTTTCTCATTCCCATTAGACAAATGGCAAATTCACATAATGGTAGAGCGCTGTTGTTCAGCAGGCTCAAAGAAAGTTCCTAAGAAGCTGTTGCTGATTGTAGATGCAAGCTCCTCATATGAGCTAGTGTTGCTCCAGTTTCATTTTCACAGGGACCCACACTGTGTTTATTATTTTTGAAGATTCAAGTGGAGGTAGAGGAAGAGGGATACCAGATGGGGCTTCCCCAAGCCTGCAGGCTGGGATAAAGATATCATACCAAAGTGTTCATTCAATACCAGGAAAGAAATAGTAGTCAAGGCCTAGGTGACACAGAAGATCAGCTGTTGGTGAACAGTTGTGTGATTCAGAGAACTGGTCCACCCAACTGACATTCGTGGTACTTCCTAATGTGCTATCCTTAAAATGCTGTCAGCAATTAGAACAAAAAAGCATGCCAGGTCTTCCCTCCCTCCATCCTTTACCCACCTTTGAGAAATGGTGTACAAATGAAGAGCTCACCCTGCACTGGAGGTTAAAAGACTGAGAGATGGAGTCCTTTCTAGCTGGGTGGACCTGGGAAAGTGATTTCTTTGTGGTGGAAGTGACTTGATTTCCTCATTTGGAAAGCAAGAAAATGGTGCCATATGATTCTGACATTTTCTTGGGGCTCACACAGTCTGATTCTACTCAGATGGAATACTGCTAAGACACAGAAGATAAAACAAAATGGATTTGTTGGAGAAACTCAAAGATAGATAAGTGATGATATGAGATATTATGAATGATATGCAAGTAAACATTTTAAACTTTAACCCACTCATCTCTTTTAAGGTGAATTAGTAAAGCTAGAGTAACACTGTGAAAACAGGAAGTCTTACGGTCCATTTTCAGAGTGCAACCTTAAGGTTCCCATATAAAAGGAAGCCATCTTAAGTCAGGGAAGCACAAGGCTAGGAGGAAGCCATGTTTAATACTCCCCAACACATGTCTCCTTATGCCTGTAAGCGCTGCCCACTTCCTGTACCCTGCCTATCTACTTCCTGTACCCAGCCCTATTCAGTCTTAGCTAATTGTGTAGATTATACCTCTGAGTTCCTCCAGTTGGAGTGAAGGGCAGGATTACATCAGACTGGGGATAAATACATCCAGGATGTGAGTGTGTGCACTTCCAAATCCCCCCTTGAAAACCCACCTTCCACGGGAGTAATATCTGCCTTGCTCACCCACCTCCAACCACTTTTGTTTTGTCACCTGGCCAGTATTTCATATAGTACTAATCAAACCTCTGATTACCTTACACTGTTGCTTGTAACAAAGATAAATTTACTTAAAACAAAAAAATAGATTGATTGAAAAATATTACACGCTAAAGAATTTGACTGGCCTTTGTGCCTGGCTCCTGGATGTAGTGGAATTGCCAAGTGATAGAAATGTCTTTGTTATTATGGGTGCTTTCTGAGCTTATGTCAACAAGGAGAATTATTGCAGACCCCTACAAAGTTTCAGTCTGGAGATTGGCCTTGCTGAAAAGATAAGCCATACAGTTTGAAGTTTGGGACTTTGAGCCAGTTGGTATGAACTGATGTCTGAGGAGGTGGGAAATTAAGTGCAATCATGTGACCAGTGATCTAATCACTGAGACTTACATAGCAAAATGACAATAGAAAGTCTGGATGCTGAGATTGGTTGAGCTCCCTAGTTGGTGGTACACAGTCCTGTGCAGGGGGCATATGATGTCCCAAAGACATGGGAATTTTGTGTTTGGAATCCTCCAAGACCTCTCCCTATGTGTTTTTGACTAGGCTGGTCCTGATGTGTATCCTTTATTAAAAAGACTGTAATCATAAATATAGTCATCTCTTATATTGCATGGGATTGATGTCAAGACCACCTCTCCCACTTCCCAACAATACCAAAATCCTCAGATGGTCTGGTCCCATATATAATGGCATAATGTTTGTATATCACCCATACACATTCTCCCATACATTTCAAAACATCTCTAGATATAGTACCTAATCTAATACAAATATCATTTGAATAGCTGTTATACTATATCATTTAGGAATAATGACAAGAATAAATTGTGCATATTCAGTATAGATGTAAATTTTAAAAAAACCTTTTGATTCACAATTGGTTGAATTTGCAAATGTGAAAAACCACAGGTGCAGGGGATCCATTTTCTTGAGAATTACCAATTTTTGTTAGACAATATAGCAAATCATCAAAACTGAGGAGGTAGTGGGGACTGTTGAATTTGTAGATTGTTGGTGAGAAGTACAGGTGGCCAGAGAGCCATGGAGTTTGTGGCTAGTATGTGACCTGAGATTATTCCTTTAAAGTTTGATATTTGCCTACCTTTTAGTAGTATCAGAATTGTATTGCAAAAGGCATAGTAAATGAATAGTAATATTAATTGTTCAATGCTAAAGTGGTATGGATGTGTATGGCCAAAATCCCATACATGATTTTAAAATGACCAACGTTTGGGAAAGTCTAAGGGTAATGTTCTCTGTGGTGAGACTGGCAATTTTAAGCCTATCTTAGATAATTTGTAATTTACTACTTAAAAGCACACTCTGAGGTAGGTAATTGCTAATATTCTTATGTTACACATTAAGAAACTAAAGTCTGGAGAGAATGAATAACTTGCTAAGGTCATGTCACAAGACAGGTTCCAGAATACCTTATTCTTTGTATGTGATGTGTGTGTGTGTGTGTGTGTGTGTGTGTGTGTGTGTGTGTGATTTTATATCTGTTATGGGGAGAAATACAGAAGAGTCAAGAGACTGAGGTGTGGATGATGTGGGGGTGATTCTGAATTAGGACCAGGGGCATATCATATTGTTACTACATATGCATCTATGTACAAAAATTCAACTCAATGAAATTAAAAACAATACCTCTCTGGTAGGATCACTGTGGAGATCAAATGAAATATTGCAAATACAGCTCATCAAAAAGCTTCCACAATATAGTAAGCACTCAGTAAATGTTTTGATTACTCTTATTGCAATTAGATGTACATTTCCATGTCGTTATATCAGTTCTTAAGATAAATCAGGTGACATTTAATTTGGTTATGCCCTATAATACTGTCTAGAATATTGTCATATATGTTCTTTGTTTTGTATGAAAAAGAGCCAGCTTATGTTTATAAGCAGAGAGAGCACAGGACTCATCTCACAGACCTTTCTAGTGTGGAACAAATCCTTTTTCAGTCAAGGAGCATCATTAAGTCTGAAAATGAAGCCAACATGATAAAGAACCTGGATTTTACAACCTTTTCTTGGTTTTATATGATTCTAGGTCACATAGCGGAAGACAATGAGAGGAGAAATTTTAGCTAACGGAGCAAAATTCGGGTTTCGAGCTTCATTTAAGTGACTACGGTGGCTTAGTTAGCTAGAGAGCTCTAGACTGGCAATTTATCTTTATTTGTCAGCTCCCAAGGTTTGAGTTCTTATGAAGGACAAAACAACTACCTGTTTTAACCAGTGATTGTCCTTAGATTTTTGGGTGGATACATTTTTAAAGTTCTGTTTTGTCGTTGACAGAAAACCTAAGTACTATCCTAAAACATTGTATATAGAAATTGTGAACCGGAAAACAATTCATAATTCACATATTTTCTTTCATATGAATATATGATGATACTACTTGTATTAACTGGATATACTTTCTAGGTATATTAATTTAAGAAAAAAGCCACAGTTTTTGTTTGTTTGTTTGTTTTTGTTTTTGTTTTTTAGCAGGATGAACCTTTGGACGTTGCGTAGGAGTAATTTTGACTTGAGCTTTTTTCTGTCTGTGGTGTTCAGCGAGACCATCCGGTCATGAAACCCTCTAAAAAGTGACTCTGAGTTTCCATAGAGGGAAGAAATAATTTTTCACTCCGTGGGAACTGCAGGAGCAGGGAGATCTTATCTCCTTTGCAAATTCATTAGCTCTGTGGATGAAAGGAACAGGGAAGGAAATAGCTTTAGCACAGCGGGGAGGGGGGCGGGAAGCAAAGGAAAGGAAAAGGGTTTCTGTTGCCAGCAATACCCTAGATGGTGAATTTCCAGGGGACCCAAGATGTATGTGTTTCTTTGCTTCCTGCATAGGCCTGTAATGTCATCACTAGGCCTGTAATGTCATCACTCAGTGCTTCCATTGGGGCAGTTGTAATACTAATCTGTGTCCTGGAAATTCTGTTTTCTGGCATTTTGGGAATGGGCTGCCATATTTTGGTTACTTCAATGTTTTGATTAGTAGGGATAATACCCTAAATATGGTGGCAGATCAGTATCCAGCATATGGTGGCGGATGACTCTTATGGTTCTCCGTCATTCATCCATCACCCAGCCAGTGTTGATGTAGTACCTTCCATGTACGAGGCACATTTTACACACTGCAAACACAACATGCTTGTGCATGTCACAAACAAGATTCCTGCTTTCCTGAAAACACATTCCAGTAAAAGAAGATAGCACATAAATTACAAACATGAATGCAACGATTTAAAATGCTGAAAAGCGCTAAAGGAAGTAAAGAGAATGCTGAAGGCAGAACTATAAAATCCTCAGGGAATTTCTTCCAAATAGAGGGAACATAAAATGCAAAGCCCTGAGGCGGAAGCAAGGTTAGATGGTCTTACAAACAGAAAAGGTTCAGAGGCCAAAGTGGCGGACAACAGCCAAATGGCTCGGACACCTGAGAACTTGGTTGGCAATCCTGGGATTTATTCTGTATATGGTGAGAAACCATCAGAGGACTGAAGCAGAGAGAGACAGAGATGAGCATATTTTTAAAGCATTAATCTGGCACCTATGCATTCAGTAGATTGTATGGCAGGGAGAGGAAAGGGGAGAAATAGAGGAGCAGGCGCATCAAAGCTTCCAAAAGTCAGAGAACATCAAGAGGAAACTATGCCATTACTTATTAAATGGCACAAATGGAACTTGGAGTCAGATCTGACTTTTCCACTGGCTTGCTGTGTTGTTTTAGGCAAACCCCGTTCTTCTCTGGAAGGGAAAAAACCAGGAGAGAAAAAGTCTGTAATACTAGATTCCCTTCCAGATGCTGAAGTACACTAACATATGGTTCAGCAAGTCTGGGCCTCTCCAAAGGTAGTAAAATTTCCAAGCTTGAAATTGCAGACTCTAACCAACCCCAAGCATGAGCGGGAGAAAGCAATTGGGGACGTGAACCCCTGGGTGGCAGACAGATCACAGGATCCATGTGTGATCCCTTTTGTTGGCATGAGTTAGCACATGCCAACCTACCTTGTTTGGTGGCTCCTTATCAGGACTCATTTGCATGGCTACACGGCCCTTTACTAGGGATTGAACCCAGTGAGGCTTAACCACTGAGGCTCATCCCCAGCCCTTTTTTAATTATTATTTTTTACTTTGAGACAGAGTCTTGCTAAGTTACTTAGGGCTTTGCTGAGTTGCTGAGGCTGGCTTTGAACTTGCCATCCTCCTGCCGCAGCTTCCCAATTTGCAGGAATTACAGGCAGGCGATGCCACACCTGACTGCATGGCTATGTTTTCTATTTCTGCAGCTTGACTCATGGACTCTGAGAGCTTGACGTTGCTCCACGGCGATCACAGCTAGGTAGTCTGGGATGCTATGGATGCACAAGACATGCATGCTTTATTTTCATTTCTTATTTCATTAAAATATACACCATTGTGGTGAGTGTGGGTGTGAGCGTCGATGTTCAAAAGGAGGCAAGTCGGTAAGAAGTGAGCTTGTAGCTCTTAGTGCTCTGTAGTCAGGGATCACTACAAACTCAGAGGGAACTGCCCAAGTTCACGGCTTCACCGTGAAGACAGCCCAGCCTCATTTAATGGACAGACGGTGGCCTCAACAATCATTAGGTCATTGTGCCTGTTTCACTCCCCACTAGAAAGTGAATTTGTTTCCCTCAAATTGAAATTGTCATGGCTTAATTTCTTTTAAATGCCTTATCGAAATTTCTTATTTAGGTGTTTAAATTTGCAATGCCTTCATTTTTATCAGATTGATTTTTTTAGCATGGAATAACTTGAAATAAGTTTGGGAAAACTAAGGAAGTATTAAGGTATTTTAGAAAACTGGATAAGTACACCATGAAGGCTGAATGGAGAAGGTCACTATTCACACTCAAGGGAAAATATAGGCTACCTCTCATTTGCACGACTCTCCTGTGGCTGTTTAGAAACCTGCGCTTACTAGTGAAACTCTACACATTCAGTGTGTTTTAATTTTCAAAGTGTCTTATTATTTGAGATGCCATTTGCCAGCTCTGAGGTCCATGGGAGAGGTGTTATGTTGCTGTCCTTGGAAGCTTGGACTTTAGGCTCAGACCCTCCTGAGCTTAAAGCCATTTTGTGAGTGCTCTTAGGAAAATGACTTGATGGTTTGCTTATTGCAGTGACCTTTTCAAAGAATACTTGTTAAAGCCAAATAAAATGATGCGTATAGAGTATTTGGTGTTAATAAGTATTCAATACATGGTAGCTGTGGTTATCACTCCGGGTGGAGAATTCCTTATCTGAAATACTTGGGACCAGAAGTGTTTCAGATTTCTGGTGTTCCCCCCGCCAGATTTTGTAGTATTTCCGTATACATAATGAGGTATAAGGGGAGATGAGGTGCAAGTCTAAACCCATTTGTGCTCCATATACACCTTGTGCACACAGCCTGATGATAACTCTATTCGGTGCTTTTGGTGCACCTGGGTTTCAACTGCAACCCTCACCTGAGGTTGGGTGGAATTTCTGCTTCTGGCGTCAAGGTGGCTCACAAAGTTGCAGAGTTTAGAGCATTTCTGATTTTGAATTTTCAGGTTAGGGATGTGTGTCCCATACTCTCACTGACAAGTTAGGAGAGTAGTGACTTGCCTGAACTCCTCTGCTAAATGATGGAGGAATTCGGGTGAGAACCCCGGTATCACAGCCACAGATGAGATCTGTCCGCGCTTTTATGGAGAGAAGATAAGAATCTTCCCTGATCTTCCCCAAGATGAAGGGCGGCATCCAGGTGAATCATCTGGTCTCCCTTGGGTATCAAAGTATAGCTAATTCTCAGCCCATGTGTAGGGCTGCATCATGGGGATGGGAGGATGTGGCATCTCCCTCTTCAGGTACAAATAGCCTCATTGCACTGCTCCAAGTCACAAACTGAAGCAGAGATGGTTTTCAATGCTGGTTATGTTACAGGAATCTGACCACTTCCTTGATGATGATGAAGGACTTTTAATGCTTATTTCTTCACATTGTGGCCAGTTTGGAATTTGATATTATAGTAACAAATCCTATTTTTCTTTTTTTGGTACCAGGGATTAATCTCAAGGGGTGCTTAACCAGCCCATTTTATTTTTTATTTTCAGACAGAGTCTTGCTAAGTTCCTTAAAGCCTCATTAAATTGCTGAATCTGGCCTTGAAATTGTGATCCTCCTGCCTCAGCCTCCTGAGGCACTGGAATTACAGGTGAGTGCTACCAAACCCAACACTATAGTAGTTAATTGTGTTCATCTACTTGTATATGAAGAGTTACTATTTTATGGAAGAGTTACTCCTGAGTAAATATCCATAGACATATTTTTTTGTCCACCCTAATAGACAAATTGAAACCTTCTGAATTTTTCTAAACTTATTTTTCACTCAATCTTTCTTCACCGTTCCTTCATTTAATCGACAAGTAATGAATGTTAAGCATGCATCAAGCCTTGGGAATACAGCGCTCAACAAAATACACAGAGGCCTTGCCTTCGTGCAGTTGATATTGTAGTGAAGGAAGGATAAATTTTAATAGATTAAATCAAGTAAATTATGCAGTACGCCAAGAAAATGAAGCAGGGCTTCCCCTAGGGAAGGAGGGTTATGTGAGGAGGTGGGATGTGAACATATGAGTAGAAGAAATGACACATGGACAGGAAGGTGAAAAGTGCTAGCTGGCAGTGTGTTGCTGAGTGATTTGAGGAACGGGAAAGAAGCCAGGGTAGCTGGGAGGACATGAGCAAAGTGGGGCATTGTAGTTGATGAGTGGAGAAGAGACCAGGAGCCATCTGCCATTGCGAACACGTCACCTTTGAACACCCTGCTGCGTATGTGGCCTCACTGTTTTCTTCAAAGTATGCAGCAGCATATGTAGAAGAACGCCTGGACTAATGATGCTTATATATAACGATGCTCAGATACGACAAAACAATTCTAGCTGGAAAGTGTTTGTGGAAACGCTTTTAAGTCTCAGTACTGAGTTGGAAGAAAGCTATTTGGGCTCTGATTTGTGTACTTCACGGGGCTATGGAACTGGCTGAACTTGTGTTCATCCTGGTGTTTTAAGTTCAAGTTTTCTTTCTCTTTTGATTCATTCACACCTTGATGTCTTGAATTGAGAACGCTCCTTTGAAAAGAACATTTTAAAAAGGGACATAGAATGTTCTCGCAACATCTTAACCTTCTAGCATCAATCGCTGACTTTTGGAATAATTGAAATCAATTTTTATGCTTTTTACCACCACCAGGACAGGATCTTCTTGTCAGAAAGCTCCTATGGGCTTTGAGTAAGTTTGCTAATGAAATCCGGCCCTTCTAGAGCTAAAAGCACTTTCAGCAAAACCCCATAAAGCTCTGATTACACAGGGTGTTCTTTGAGAAATCGTCCATGGTGGTTCTATTGAACCACAAACAAGAAGCAAAGTTGCATTATTAAAATGACCTATTGGATTTTTTTGTTGTTGTTGCTGTTTTTTTTTTTTTTTTCCCTTTTTGCTGTTGGGGAAAAAATCTCCTTTCATACCTTAGGATTTGTTTCGTTCGAGAATTCTCTCTAAAAGAGAGGGTGGCAGAAAAATTGAAACCCTCTTTGTCCTCTTTGTAAGTAAAAGTAACGGAGTACCTGTTTATTGTTCCTACCAATATGCCAATATCAAATGTGTGTGCTTGCTAGGGAAATACTGAGACAGTGGTACAAATGTCATAAACTACGTTAGAACAACAGCATCAAAAAAAAGTGCTTTCCCTCCTCAATGTCTCTTACCTTGTTCTCTGTCCAAACAGACCTGACCCAAACGCCCAATTCATCTCCTTTGTGAAGCCTTCCATAAATTAATCTCTCCTTCTACAACCCAGGTGCTTTTATTATCCAGACAATTCATATAGAATGAACCATTGACCTGGCTTTGCCTTGAATTAGTACGTTATTTTGGTATGTTTTTCAAATTCTTTGTAGGAATATGTTGGACCTACTGTACAAGAAAGTAAGCTCCCTACTGTAAGCAGAGATTGAGCCTCTCATGAAGTTGGTGCTTGGTATGGATTTATTTGAATTTGATTGCAGGCAGAATTCTACCAAACTTAGTTTGCACTATCTCAAATATAAGAAAAATCATTGGTTTTTATTGAATGCTTTCTGCGTATGGATCTTTAATCATCTTATTGGTTCTCCGTAACAACATACGATGTTGATGTTACTGGTATCCTTATTATGCCAACAAGAAAACAAAGATTTAAGAGTGAAGTGTCGTGACTTGCCCAAGGTCACATATCCAAGTAGGGCAGATCTGGAATTGGACTCCAGAATATCGCAGAACCCGCACCTTCTCCTCTGCAGTGTGACTGAGCCACGATCCTTTCCCAACTCCCACTTCCTTTTCTAGAAGCCCATGCCCTCAGTTCTGTTGAGTGCACAATATCAAAGCTAGGTTTTCTTCTCTCCCAAACTCACTTGTAACCACAGAAACCACATGAAAAATGGAGTCTGGCCACCTCTAGCCTACAGTTCCCAGACTTCTTCTGTAATGATTCACCACCAAGGGCTACAGAAGCCACGGCAGCAATAAAGGATTCTTGTATCGACCCACTTGGAAATTATAGAGGAAAGCAAATTACTCTGAGCTTTTTTTATTGGCAGTGAGTGCTAGGCTCAGATAGATTCTAAAAAAAAATTATCTTTTAAGGTTTAATTCAAAAGTTGTTTGCAAAGTATGGATGCGGGAAAATGAATCATTGCATGTTAAGGGACAGGAAGGTAATGATGATAAATGGCTTTTTCAAAGCTTTAGGTTCCAAGCATAAGCCTTTCTCTAATAGTTCAATTAGAGCTGATTAGAAGCTCAAAGGAAAAAATCCCCGTTTGGTCAAAAGCTGTTAATTCCTAGTTTTCCTTTGGTGGAAGGAGTTAGTCTGATAATATCCAAGCAATATTCATTGATTGAATAATATCCTATGTAACTGTTAACTATGTGCATGTTAATCATTGGGTGTTAAACTCATGTTTTACTATTCTATTATTATTGCATGAATCCAGCTTTGTTTTAAAGATTCAAAGAATACATTTATATGGAGAAAAAAATTAAGTCTTTCTTCAATATCCTTCTTCCACTGACCTCAGTCCATCTCTCTTCCTGATGTAGCCAGTCAGTAAATGAATATAGATTCTTAATTCCTCTTTCTGTATGTACATATATATGCATATTTACGAGTAAATAAATAATTATTTTTCCATAAATGGAATCATACTATAAATTTGTTCTTATCTTTTCCCATTTGACATGTTGAAGATATCTTTCCATTTTAATTTAATTCAGTGCCTCTATTTTATTCTTTTTAAAAGAATTACAATTATTTCTAAATACCTCACAGCTATTTACTGTATTTGATTTAACTGACTTAAAATTACCTGTAATTTTGTGCTTGTTTGGTACAGTGGGGCCAAAGATAAGGAGATGATTGCAGTTGAGTGATTAGTTTATTAGTCACTGTTATGGCGTGGGTATGAGTGCCCCTAAAGCTCCCGTGTTAATGCAGGCATGTGTAGACATGAGATGGTTAGACTGAGAGAGCTGTGTCCTGATCAGTCCATCCTTGTTTGAATGGACTGACTGGGTCATGACTATTGGTAAGTGGGCTACGGCTATAGGAGGTTGGTCACTGGGGAACTGCCTTGTGGGGGTTCACCTTCCCAACAGCCCTCTCCCCTAACCCTTCTTCTTCCTGAGCCAGCTTTCTTCCTCCATTGGACCTTTCCACCATGATGCACTGCCTCACCGTGGGCCTGGAGCAATGGAGTTAGCCATCTTTCAGGCTGAGATCACCGAAATTGTGAGTCCCCATAAAACATTTCCTCCTTCACGTTGCTCTTGTAGGTGTTTTGGACACAGCAATGCAAAGCTGACTACACAGTCACAGTTCCCAGGAGGAGGGGATCATGCTATCCCCTTACCATACCACACACCAAGTCACACTGGGCCCCATGGGGAGCTCCAGGGCAGCTTTGGTCATTTGCATGGGAAGGGATGGATTTGGCAGTGTAGGCAAGGTAAGTAAGTTTAGAATTAGATAGTTTAAATAATTTCTGGAAGCTGTAGGCTATGCCAATGGTCCCTAGTTGACCAAAGCCTGTGTCTCAAGTGATTTAGAGCAAGAGAAATATTGGCTGGGTATGTGAAAGTTAGATAACAGATGATTGAGCTCTGGGCTCTGGATTGGTTGGTCTTTCATATGAAAGTCACGTTCTTGAGCCAATTATTACCACTAGAAATTAGCCCACCCCAGGAGGCGCAGTTCCTCTCCAAGTTTCCAAAGTTTCAAAGCATCGTAAAATGTAGAAAATAAAAACTGATTAATATAGACATCCCTCCTAATGCTGGACATTTTGCTAGTTTTGTTTTGTTATCATAGTATAGAGATCAAATAAGATAATAGAAGTGAAAAGACGGGGCTGGAGCGGTGGCTCAGCGGTTTCGGTGCTTGCCTGGCAAGCATGAGGACCCAGGTTCAAACCCCAGCACCACGTACACAACTGAGTGTTGGAGCAACTAAGGCCATGTGAGAAACTAAATAAAGTTGTTTCTCTCTTTCTCTGTCTCTCTCACTGTCCCTCTCTCTTTTAAAAAAAAAAAAAAAGAAGTGAAAAGACTAGCAATTAAAATTATATATAAATATATATAAACATATATACGTGATTTTATATATATAATCATATCATTTATACACATAAATCATGCAATTATCATCTGTTATACCTGTTGGCATGCTGTAACTAAAATGTTATAATGTTTCATAAATTGTCACATTTGTATTTGTTTATATAGCTATTGAAATGTAGAAGAGTTTGTATCTGTTAGCTATAAACAGTGATATGAAAAAAATCTCACATGCATTTTATTTAGTCTCTGATACTGATGTAATTTGCTAGCTCTTATTTGTATTTTACAGACAAATAAATGAAGACTTTGAAAAGTAAGAAATCAGCTGGGATTTCTCCGTTCCTAAGACAAAAAGCCAGCTCTGGCTTTTAGGTGAGGTTTTTCTCTGACTCTCAAATTGCTGCTGGGCCCTTCTGGCCCTGGCCCTTTTCTTACTCCTGAATGAAGGGGCTACTTGGCCACCATCAATAAGTCTGTAAGTGAGCCCTGGCCCTGCCTTCTGCCCCTGGGCTCAGGAGGTGACAGCACACCAGAGTACGCTGCTCCTGAGAGCCCCTCCAGAGCACAGGTCCTTGTTAGCTTTCGCGTGTCCCCTCCCCTGAGTCCCAGTCTGTTCCTGGGATCTTGTGGCCAGCTCCAGATGCAGGCTGCTTCGGGGCTCCCTTTGGTCATCTGGACCAAGTTTCCACCCCACCCAGAGTGCCAGGTGCCTGCTGTTTCCTTATTCTATGACCCATTTTTTGTTACATCCCTTGAATTTTCTGCGTCGCCTGCTAGGCTGGGTTTTTCCTCAGCATCTGCAGTTGCTTGGTCCCCTGGTGTCTTTGTAGTTCCGGGCCTGGTTGCCATAGCCAATCAGGCTGGGGCCAGCTGTGTGTCTAGTTGTGACAGTTTTAATGTCTCTCCCTGTTCCTTTACATTTTCCTTTTCACCATTTGCCTACCATCTCAGAGGTCAGAGGGAGCCTGTCCTCCTAATTCTCTCCTTTAAAATATCACTTGCCTGTGTTGCTTTGCCTCAGGGGTCCTTTTATCACCCATGGTCCTGGGAAAAAATACAATTATGCTCATGATAGCTACCATTTATAGATCTCTTACTATGATGTAGTCAAAAGATGGGACACTTTGCTTTTAGTATCTCATTTGATCTCATACTTTTCAGGTCAGCATTTTTTAGCCCCATTTCTGGTAGAAAAGCACTGTGCCTCAAAGAGGTCACCAGCCTAAGCAGGGTCACACAGCTAGTTAGAAGAAGACAATGACTGCCACTCAAATCTATTTGGCTTTAAAAGACCTGCTGCTCTCTACTGCCCTAAATAGAGGCAGTAGCTTCTGGTCTGATCCACTGGTGTCTTAGCCCCTAATCCATCCACATGGTACTGTGTTGCAGGATGGAAACAAGGTCAGCCAGTCCCACTAAGGCAGTCCTGCTGTGATCTGTACGTCAGGCTGCAGATCTTTGTGTACCTCTTAAATCTTCACTTCCTCTTTCTGAGAAGTGAATCTCTGGCCGTCCCATTCATTGAACCCATACCTGTGGTCTGTGGATTGTTTAAAGATCCAAGTACAGAGGCTGGGGTCTTCAACAGCCAGAAGAAAAGACAAGCAGCAGAATCAAGGTATAAAGGTGCTGAACTGTGTGCCTCACCACTTGGATGCTAATCTTGCGTCTGCCTCTAATTTGTGTTTAAAGTACGAATCCTGGTCAGCAAGGGCATCTCCTGTTGCAAACTCTATGTAATGTCACAGCTGGGCTTATGTGCTAATAGGATGCCCTGGCCATGTTGGCGACATTCTAGCGCCAACATTTGTACACTGTGCTTCCTGCCTTTATCTCCTTGGGACTGGACCTCACATAGGGATTCTAGGAGATGCCACAGTTGAAGGTAGCATGATTTCCTCTGCATTTCCCTCTTCCAGGACCCGGAGAGGACAGCATACAGTTTAGCTAGTTCACCGTGCTGATTGCTGCTAAGAGAGCTCTTGATTGAAGACCCGAGGGGTCTGATGTCCTTAAATTCTTGAGGCTTAATCCAGCATCCAATTTTCTTTGTTCTTGGTCATTTCCTGCACTATACTAAGCCCATGCTATCGAGGCTAGAGAGAAAGTCATCTCCTGATGCAGCTTCTCTCTGTGCAGGGAGGCACTGTGCTCCCGTGGCTTTGTATGACATATGAAGTCATGATTTAGCAAGCACAGGGGACCCCTCCAAGAGGGTTCAATGCAATAGCAGCCAAAGGAGGACACCAAACTTCAAGTCCTAAAGCTCTTTCCTTCTACATCTCTGCCTCCTTTTCAGACATGTGCTACTCTCCATGCCAGCCCCTTCCCTTAGGGCTTCCCCTTATATGTTTGCATCCCAGACAGATGCTCTATTCATGATAAGAAAAAAAAATACCTACATGTCAGGACTAGTGTCACTTCTCCATGACACAGGGATGGCAGTTCTATCTGGGATTCCCGCTAAGCCCTTATGCAAGACTCACTCCCACTACTCCACCCAAAGTTTTGCATCCTTCCTTTCCGGATTAGGGGTCAGGGCCTTCTAAGCAGATGAAATCATTTTCTTGCATATTTAGCAGCAGCTTCTCAGTAACAGTTCTTTGTTGGACATATCTTAGATGATCTGGGGAAATCTACAGGTGATAAATATGCTTTTGGGAAACTTATATTTAAGATGCTCCTGGTTTTTATCTCAGGGTCAAGGTCACCAATTCTGTAAGAGTTTTGTCCCTAAGCTCTTTACATAACTTCTTGCTCTCCTGTATTGAGATTTTAAGTTGGCTCTAGACTTTGTTCTTTCTTGTCCCAATTTTTATTGTCAGAATTTGACTTCTGGAAGACTCCTCTTCCGCCTGTGAATTATTAGAAATGTCCATTGTGTTCTTTCTATACCTGCCCTGGTGTCCTCTGTGGGATCCAATTTTTTTTTATTGAGAAATTTATTTGTTGAACAATCATACAAGTTTCTAACAAAATAATATAAAATGTATATAGATTCTGAAGATTATATTTACCCCAAGAGTGCCCCCCCATTATCCACCCTTATCCTTCCCTTCCCATAACGTCTCTAAAAATGTATTAAATTATATAACCTTACACCTTATCTGGATTTAACACATGATGATAGACCACCTTTCTCAATGGCCAGGGTCTAGTTCCAGCCTCCACAGATGAGTGAAGACATTTGACTCTTGGTTCTCTGGGTTAGGCTGATTTCACTCAGCATAATTTCTTCGATAGCCATACATTTACCTTCAAAGGCTGCAATATCATTGTTTCTAATTGCTGTGTAGAATTCCATGGTATATATGTACCACAGCTTTTGGATCCATTCATCCGGTGAGGGACATCTGGGTTGTTTCCATATTGAGCAATTGTAAATCGAGCTGCTATGAACATAGATATTGCTGTGTCACTATAATATGCTGATTCTAAATCCCCTGGAAAAATATACAGGAGAGGAATAGCAGGATCATATGGTGGGCTCATCCCTAGTTTTTTGAGGATTCTCCACACTGCTTTCCAGAGGGGCTGTACCAGTCTGCAGCTCCACCAACAGTGTGTTAGTGTACCTATCTCTCCACAGCCCCTCCAGCATCTATTATTGTTTATTTTCTTCATCTTTGCCATTCTGACTGGCATAAGGTGATATCTTAATGTAGTTTTCATTTGCATTTCTCTGATTACTAGTGATTTGGAGCACTTTCTCATGTATTCATTGGCTTGATCAATGTCCTCTGTTGAGAAGTTTCTGTTTAGCTCTTTGGCCCATTTATTGATTGGATGTTTGTGTTTTTGTAGTTGAGATTTTTGAGGATTTTGTAGATTTCTGGATATGAGGCCCCTGTCAGAGGAATCATAGCCCATGATTCTCTCCATTTCCGTAGGAAACCTCTTGACTCTTTTGATTGTTTCCTTGGCAGTGCAAAAGCTCTTTAGCTTTATGGCATCCCAATTACTGATTTTTTACTTTATTTCCTTCACTTTAGGAGACACATTGAGAAAGTCTTTGCTACTCCCAAATGCTGAAGTGTTGGACCTAATTTGTCTTCCATCAGTTGCAAGGTAGCTGCTTTAATTCCTAACTCCTTGATCCATTTTGATTTACAGCATCTGTTATGCATTTTTCTTTCTTTTCCTACCTTCCATTTCCTCAACAACTTAAAAGCTGTTCCGTCTGTCCACTGGCCTCGAGTTGGGGTGGGGATGGGTTACAGAAGAGCTCAATGTGCACTCTCCACGGCAGCTCCCAGTCCTCTGTGGTAGGTGATTCCTCTCGTCTGTACAGTGAGAGGATTACACTAGATAATCTCTACTTTCTCTCCTAAGCTGTGATATTGTGATTCTAATTCATTCATAAGTAATGTCTGAAATTTATTGAATGCCTGATGGGCGCCAGTCACAGGGCTCAGTGTCTTTCATGTACGCAAGGACGACACTCATAAGCTGTGACATTTTCCAGATTGTTGATAATAATAGCGGTGCTGATCATGGATCTTTATTGAATGCTTCCTACGTGTCAGGCACTGCGCTAAACTCTATTGGTATATTATTTCATTAAATACCATGCTTTTTTTCAGGGGGTTTTCAAAATCACTCTTATTTTATAAGTGAACAAATTGAAATGGAGAGAGGTTTAAACAGCTCATTCAAGATCATGGTGCCAGGAAGTGGGGGTGCAAGAATTTGAATTCCAGGTAATTTTACTCCAAAAGCTGAGCTCTTTTCTGAGTTTAGTGATTCTAGTTGTTATTCTCTTAATAAATAAACTTTGATTACCATGACTAAATGTATTTCAGGAACATGCATCAGGAGTGTCCCCCAAATATTAATAACTTGGCATGGTGAGGATTAAGCACAGAGAAATGAGGCATTGGGGAAGCGGGTAGCAGGAGAGGAAATTCAGTTCCTCAGCAAAGGAAGAGCAAAGCGAGGGGGAAGTATCACAGCAGCTTATGCAGGTAAGAAGGCAATAATTGAAATTAAGAAGATTATAGACCTGGTGGGTATTGGTGACCCTGAGCCATTCTGCAGGGACCACGAGGCTGACATTTCAATGGCCCATGAAATCAGAAGATAGTTAATGAGTTTAGCCAGTCCAGTGCCTTGGGAGGAAGACGTGCAGTTCAAAGTTAGTTTGACCTGAGGTACCATGTAATTAGAACACCTCAGAATCAAATCTTTGATTAAAAAAATTCTTAGGATAAAATGTGGAGTCAGGAATGGATATGGGAGAGGCAATTGCTGAAGTTCAGTGGGTGAGCTCTTGAGCTCTGCCCCTTCCCAAGTTGTTTAGAAGCCCATGTTCTCAGGCTGAGTTATTTGGATTGAATCCTTTCCCTCACCATCTATATTTAACAAATTCCTAATGTGTCGCATCTGTTACCTTGATTTTTCCAACTTGGAAGATGCACATAGGAGTTGAATCACCATGAGGTTTTTAATAATGGATTGAGAAAAAGCAGACAAGGTGTTTTTGAGTTTATGATGCATGAAAATGACTGAAAAAAATAAATGAGAAAGACAACTTAGTTCTACTTAATGAGAGCATTGTCGCAAGGTGATTCTCCAACTATGGCACGGGACATGGGAGCATCCCCCAAGAAGAAAACCCTTCATGAAGGTTAGTTCTGTGTGACTCAAGGTTGCCCAAGGCTGCATGGTTGTTCTCAGGACTCTCTGAAACCAATATCTGGCCTTCCCTAAATCATCTAATCCCTTCACTGGCTTGTTAATACTTTTTCACTAATGGTGTCCTCAGTGCAGACAGATAAGAAAAGCACTAGTGGATCTATATATTGTTGGACTCCAAAGTCATCCCTGCTTATAATATTATTTCTTGTAGAATTGATGTCCAAACATTGGTTGATACCAAAACCCCCAGAGTTATCCTGAATTTCTCCTTCTCTGTTACAGTTTGTGTATGAGAAAACTCATCTGTGAGATAATTCAATGACATTTCAAGGTGAAATGTAGGTTGTGAGAAGTGTAAATCAATACGCTGATACGGATTAACTGGGTGGTGACTGTAGGTGGGTGGGGTGTGCCTGGGTGGTGTGGCTTTGTGCTTTCTGTTTGGCTCCTGAGCTCTCTCCCTGCTTGCTGATTGTCATGTCCTGAGCTACTCTTCCCCAACACCCTTCTGCCATGATGTTCTGCCTCACCTTGGGCCCAGAGCAATGGAGCCATTCATGAATGGGCTTAGACCTCTGGAACTGAGAGCCCCAGAGAAACTTTTCCTCCTTTAAAATTGCTCTTGTCAGGTCTTTTGGTCACAGCAATGAAAGCTAACTGTTACACACTTTCCCTTTGCACCCCTCCCACATCTAATCACAAGGCGGCCTGTTGATGATGCTTCTAATACAGTTCAAGTGCGCCCGATTCTCTCTTCTGCCTCGTAGTCTCCCTGATCTCTTGGAGTGCTGCTGTAGTTTCTGTTCTTCTTTCTTTCTTTCCCCCTTCTAGTCTTTTCTCCAAATAGCAGACGGAATCAGCTTTTAAAACTGTGGATTGGAGGATGACACCTCGTACATAGAATCCTCCTGTGATTATTCTCTTGCACTTGGAATCCAACCCCAGCTCTTGTCCTTAGCAGGCGTGGTCTGCTCCCTGCTCTATCTCCCTCACCTTCTCCTCACACGCCTGCCCTTCCTGCTTCCCTCATGCTGCTTCTCTGCATGCCAGCCACAGGGACCTTCTCTGTAGACCTTCACAGACCAATCTTATTTCTGCCTCAGAGTCATTTTCCTTGGCGTTCCCTCTTCCCGGAGTTGTATTGACCTGGGATGACTCTGAATTTTTTAAAAGCTGATTTGAGCAGCGAGTGTCACTTTTAACTTTGTAGCCTGAAACTCAGCTCATCATTTAGGTCTCTGCTCTGATTTCACCTCTTCAGCGATGAATTCCTGACTCCTCTTCCTAAAGAGGCCTCTGCTCCTCCCGTCTGTTTCTGCTGTGTCACTGCATTTTAGCTCCTTGTTGACTGCGCTGGAATTTTTCCTTCTCTGATCACTTACCTGTTCTGCCACACCTCTGGCCTGTGAGCCTGCGGGGCACAGTTCACCTCCTTCACAGCGCTTTCCTGGTGGCTAGCACAGTCTGGCGTAGAGTGACTTCTCAGGGAATGTTGGTACATCTCATCCTAACTCACACCCTTCTGTGCTAAGTGTTAAGGATGCCAAGTTTCTTGATTAAAAAATACATATTTTAGTTGTTAAATTATTTTAATTGTACAAACTTATGGGTGCCAGATGATAATTTAACGCATATATTCAGTGTGCAATAAACAAATCAGAATAGGTAATATTTCCATCTCCTTAAACCTAAAAAAATTTTTATTAACACATATTAATTATACATATTTATGGGGTTGCATATGATATTTCAATCCATGTATAAGGCAATATGTATAAATGAAATGTTTAATATCAATCAAATAATGAACATTTCCATCTTCTTATCATTACTTGGTATTTGTAGTTGTTGAGCTTCTCTCTTCCAGTTATTCATAAAATATATCATCAGTTTCTGTGAACTATAGCATCGTCACTGTTTGGAAGAACACTATAACTTATTTCAATTTAACTGTGTTTGGATACCTGTTAAGGGATGCCAGGTTTCAGAAACCACATTCCTGGTTCACTAGGGACTTATGGTCTCCTGGGCACAGACACACAACCCCACAGGTTGCATTGGGTTGATGTGTATTATTAGAGTCAAATAAACACTCCAATTGTTGATTTGCTCAGCCACCATCGGCCGAGACCTGTGTGCCATACATTCTGCATCTCCTCATGCAGAGGTGAGGAGGCCATAGATTTTGCTTTGGGGAAGGTTAGAGTCTAGTGGGAAGGAGTGGAATGTATGGAATGATTCTTCTAGAAGCATGCATCTCGTGCATTGGATCCATCGTAGGCATTCCAGCTCATGGACTGGCATGCTCCTGACAAGTTTAGATGTCTTAAGTGATTTCTTTAACTGGAGTAAAGAATTCATTTGGAAACTGGTAAGAGATGACAGTAGAGGTGATATGATGCCATAATTATGGCCATTGGCTTAGGGTCACACTTTAGGTTTGCAAGTCCCAGCACCCACACTAATCTTGTGAGCTTGGGCAAGTCATCATAACTTTAATATCTTCTTCAGTAAGATAGAAATAATTACCTCTTTCTTGGGGGACAAGGTCATGGCCATCATTTGGTCTGATTCGAAGACAGTGTTAATGATCCCACACTCTCTGCCATAAGCAAGAGTGGACACATGGTTTAGCAAAGATCCTGGCACAGGTGGACAGGATTCCGGGTCAGAGTTCAGGCCAGGAAGATCACGATTGACTGATGGCTAGATGTGGGAATGGAAAGTCAGATCCAGCAGAGCGGCATGAATCCTTCATGCTGGATAGGTGGAGTGAGATCTACATTAATGCCCCAAGAATTTCAGCTGACAATGACACTGAGCAGTGCTAAGAAGCTAGTCTGGACATTAATGCAATAACTGTGGGGGTTAGGGGACTCAGAAACCTATACTTGTTCCCAGGGAAGATTTTAAAGTCATCACCTGGAAGAATAAATTGTATTTGGAGTTGAAGTTGAGTGAAGATTTCATTGGGTTTATGTTTCTTAGCAGTCTGGTGCTTTCACTTTCTGATGACCCCCTTGCTTTACTTCTTATTTTATTTTATTTTTTTGGTTCCAGAGATTGAACCCAGGGGCTCTTAACCACTGAGCCACATCCCCAGCCTTATTTACTTTTTAATTTTGAGAAAGGTCTCACTAAATTACTCAGGGCCTCACTAAGTTGCTGAGGCTGGCTTTGAACTTGAGATCCTCCTGCCTCAGCCTCCTGAGTCACTGGAATTACAGACATGAGCCACCATGCCTGGCCCTTTGCTTCTTACTTTTTTTTCTCATTCTATAAAGATTTATCATTTCCAAATCACAGTGAAAGGAACTTGAGTAATTTTCCAATTTTGTTTTCTATTATGTGCCTTTAAGATACCTTACTAAAAATTAATGTCAGACACAACAGAAAGACATTTGCACAGAAGGTAATATTATAGTGACTACTGAGGTTGATTGTTACAGACTATTAAAGTCTGTGTATTAAAAGGTTACATCTTAATTTTTTATACAGAACATTGGTCCAATAACATAAAAATAGTAACACCATCTGGAAATTTATCTCATTCAATGTTCAGAGATAAAAGGGTTAACCATTCTTTCCATTATTTTCTGAAGATAAGTCCTTGTTCACACTAAAATCTGATCACAATTAAATTCTGGCATTTTCCAAGCTACTGTATGAAAAGGATGCTGAAAGCCATCACTATACAGCATACTGCAACATAAGGACTCTTTAGTTCACCAATTCTGGCACACTTCCAAAATATTCCCAATAGTCCAGTTTTATTTCTGTCCAGGAGGCTGGGTGCCAAGGATCGGATATAAGCACAGGTACATATAAGCAGCAAGATTACAGTCAACAGACTCTGAAAATTGAAAATGGCAGACATAGTGAGGCCAGCGATGCCCCAGCCACATCACCCTTCCAGGCCTAGGGCGGAAAACGCGTGCACGCCCCGCTTGCCCATCTCGATCTCTGCTTCTTATTTTTAATGCTATAAAATAACCTATTCCATTTTAATAATTTTTAAATATATTATTCAGCAGTGTCCATTATATTCAGAAGGTTGGGTAATGATACTATTGTCTGGTTCCAGAACATTTTTAACAACCCCTTAGGCAACCCCAATAAACACCCACTCCATGGTCTTTTTTCCTTCAATCTCAGGCAACCACTAATTTGCTTTCTGTTTCAATGGATATACCTCTTCTAGATATTTCATATAAACAGAATTATATAATGATATACATCTTCTAGATATTTCATATAAATGGAATTATATAATATAATGTATTTTGTAACTGGTTTCTTTTAATCAACATATCTTCAAGGTTAATGCATATTGTGGTATGTATCAGCACTTCCTTTTTATGGCTAAATAATAGTCCATTGCTTGGATGTACCACATTTTATTTCTCCATTTATCCACTGATAGATCCTTGGGTTCTTCCTACCTTGTGCCTACTGTGAATGGTGTTGCAATGAACATTTGTATACAGGTATTTGACGCCCTGGTTTCAATTCTTTTGTGTGTGTGGAATGGAGAGGAGTTGCTGAGTCATGCGCTATTTCTATGTTTAACTTACTGGGCAGCTGCCAGACGTTTTCTGCTGTGGCTGCATCATTTCCATTCTCACCACCTTGTTTTGCCTTGAATGAAAAAAGGTGGACATTGGAGTCCTCTCGTCGCAGTGGTGATTCGTGTCAACGTTCTCTGACTTTCCTGTGACCCTTTTAAGACACTGAGTAGAGAAATAAGAAACAGTCGTGATAGCAAAAGAGGAAGCAATAGTTCCAAATGTGGTGTAGAATAAAAGGCTTCTAGAAACGCATTACCATTGTATTTTCTGTCCTCGGTTAGTGGTATTATAGATTTTTTTCCTTTACCTTTTCTAAATTAAAAAACAATGAACACATTGCATTTTACAACAAAACCCCCATAAATGCAGAAAATAACTTTTCTCCAGCGCGAGGGGTGGATCCCAGGGCCTTGTGTGTGTGCGCTTAGCTCTGCTTTTGCTTCTTGAGGCTGACGGTGTGTTGCTGCCTTTGCTTTCCCACGTTTGCAAGATGCAGACATTCACCGTACAAGGGAGCGGTTGCTCATTTGTTTTTAGCTCCAAATTGAGGAGCTCAATGTGAAATCTGCTCTTGTAACGTGACTATGGAAAGTGTCAAGGTCTCTACGACTGGTTTTATCCAGCTGGAAATATGGTGCCTTGAAGCTTGGGAGGGGCCAAGTCTGAAAAATTCTGAACACTCATATTAAAAAGCAGAGAAGGGTCCAGTAGCCCTCCACTCTAGCTTCCATGGGATTTCAGCTTTGGCTTGGTCATTCCTCACTTCCCAGGATCTGGTTTATTTATTTCATAGCAGCCCAAACCTGTGCTTTCTTTTGACCTTGTCTTCCTGATGCCACTGGAGTCCTGTAGTGAATTAGGGGAAGTCCTATTTAGTTCATCCAATGGATGCATGTAGAATAGCTCTAGTTCTCTAGTTTTTCAGGCCTGGTAGGACACACCAGTTAAAAAAAATCTACAACATTTATGGGGTTTCTGTTATAGAATGTGACACATGTACATGTGTTCCTAACATTTAATGAGTAGAAAGGTCTGGGTACCCACAGAGCACAAGGTGAATACCAGCTCTGGACTAGAAGACTGTCCTAGAAGACCCTGCTGTGCTTGCCCTGTAAGCTGCGTGATCACAGAGACAGTGGGAAGATTCCGGGGAGAGTTAGGCAGGGGGACCCTGAGGAGCATTTGCAGGGTTACAGAGGCAGCTATGCCCAGCTTGGCTCAAAACAATTTCATCGTCACATCATTCCATAGCAGGCCAAGTAGTGGAAAAATTCCTGGGTAGTTTTCAGTGATGAAAACTAAAATTATGAGTGTGTTTGTTCTCAGCCTGTATATAGTCTGTCATGGTTTGAATGTGAGGTGTCCCCTAAAGGCTCACGTGTGACAATTCAGGAAAGCTGAGGTGAAATGATGGGGTTATGAGAGCCGTAACCCAATCAGTGAGTTCATCCACTGGTAGGATGAACTGGCAACTGTAGGCTGGGAGGGTGTGGCTGGATGGGGGCCACTGGGGTGTGCCTTTGGGTAGATATTCTGTATCTGGGGTGCAGTTACTCTCTCTGCTGTTTCCTAGTGAGACACCTTGAGCTCTGCTCCCTGGAGCCAGGCCTGCCACCATGATGTTCAGCTTCACTCGAGTCCTGAGGAATGGAGCCGGCCTTCCATGGACTGAGACCTCTGAAACCCTGAGCCCCCAAATAAATGTTTCCTACTAGCATTGTTCTTGTTGGGTCTTAAGTCACAGCAATGGAGGAGCTGACTAAAGAAAGCTCAGCTCAGGACTTTTCCGTGGAGAGCTCTCTGGGCGGCCACGCTCCTTCACAGCACACTCGTCCTTGTTCTCTGCTCCAGGCCACCCTGCGTTTCTCGCTCCCTGAGCTGCTGCTTCCCCTTCATGTACAGTGTCACTGCCTCTTGTCCCTGGTATTTGGATGATCCCAGCTGACTTCTGTTATTTCTTCTGATTTTATCTCACAGCTTTCTCTAGGAAGCCTTCTTGGGCCTACCCTTGTGCAGGTTTCTTGGCAACACACTGACCTGGAATCTTCCTTCCAGCACCTTCCTGCCTTCTTAGTTCTGCATGCGGGAGGGTGAACAGAGTGTGATTGAAAGATCAGTGTTCTGGTCACCACTGTGTTCTCTAGCACCTGGCACAGACCGTGACCCAGTACAGGGACACATAGTGGGAATAAAACCCACAATGACAAGTTACACTGTGGGTGGAAGGACGCTCCTCCATTCCTCTCACCTTTCCTCTTCTTGGATCTGAGTGGGAATGTGGGAAAAATGGGGCCAGGGACTTCTTGGGTGGCATCTTGCAGTTCCATGATCTTCTGAACGTAATTGCAAGAAAAGCCAATCCAACTTTAGCTGAAATAATCCCAAATAATGCCAAATTATGACATTTTCTAAGATTGGCAGCATCAGTGCAAATGTAAAAAGGGGCTGCCCAGATCAAAAGCCCAGGTGCTGGCCTCTGCTGGGAAGAATGTGGAATGGACAGAGTGGCAAGACGGGGCAGAGTGGAGAAGGGGCGCAAGTGGGGATCATTTATCAGGATATTTAGGCTCCGAAAGCCCAGTTTATGGCTGCTAATTACCAGCTTGGCCTTCCACATCAATGAGGTTTGCATGGTAAATATTTAATTCTATATTTGAATTTGGATCTCTCTCTCTCTCTCTCTCACACACACACACACACACACACACACAGATAGAGTTTATGCCTATATCTCACAATAAGCAAGGATCTGCCACAGGAATATATTCGTGGTTAATTCTCTTTCCAACCTTTACTTGGGATATTAATGTTGCCGTGGGAATTGTTACCATGGTTGTTTCATGAGCTTTTGCTAATTTGTGCAGCTATTCCTCTTGATGTTTCTGTCGCCTCTAAGATTAGCATCAGCACAAACAGTTGGAATAGTCAATAATACCCATTTGAATGGAACGGTAGGGATGATGTGTGGAATAATGTGATTTGTTTAAATGTATTAACTTTTCATTCCTAGATGATGTTCCAGAGACTTAGGGAATATATGGAAAGATGTCTAAATGTGAACAAGACCCCAGGTGTGGGTCACCTTGACTCACGTATGAATCCTGCTTTGGACAAAGCTCTTCCTCTAGAAAAGCAGCTCTATGTATACAGTCTCCCAGCTTGCTTTAATTTGACAACTTTCATAAAGACTGTGTAGAAATCTGTGCCTGAATCTTTCTTCATCAGAACTTGAAAGAAGTTGCTTAAGAAAGCTCTGTTGTCCCTCACGCTTCAGTTGATTCTCAGAAAAAAATTTAAAATGAAAATATACATAACGAATAGATTAACTGCATAGCACTTGTGTTACGTCGCCTCCCCCATGCAGTGGGGCCCGACTGATCTTTCAGGAGGCGAGTTTCTCAACACATTGTTGACCAACTGGAAAATTAACTAGGGTGTTGACTGAAGAGATCTCATTTCCATGCTAAAACTTACCATGTAGAAATGAAAGAGGTGTCCAACAACTCGTTGTTCAAAATATGTTGGCTATTGCTGGACCTTTTAATGCAAATTATCTTTTCCAGGGAAAGAAGAATTGAAAAGTTTCCTTAAAAACAAAGAAGCAGTGGCTCAGTGATAATGGTGCTTGCCTGGCATGTGCAAGGACACGGGTTTGAACCCCAAAGTGTCAGAGCAATGAAAGCCACATGAAAAACTAAATAAAATTTCTCTCTCTCTCTCTCTCTCTCTATCCCTTTCTTTAAAAATAGAGAGAGAACAAGAGAGTGAATAGGTTCAAAGGACAGCTTCTCCAAATCCCTACCCAAATCCTCCTGGCCCAAATTGTTTTTTCACTTTAAGACCCTTAACAGTTTCTTTTTCATTTCTCTAATTTAGCTTAAACTGATTTAGGTGGGAGGAAGGAGAAAATATTGGCACGTACACCTGGAAACATGAGGAGTGATATTTCAGGCACAGCTGGACCCAGGGGTCAAAGGGTATCAGTTTGATGTTGTTCAGTTTTGTTCTGATGCCATTCTCAAAGCCCACTTCCATTTTAGCAAGATGGAGACTGGAATCTCCAGGGTTATATTCTCAGAGACTTTCATTAGAAATGGACTTCTTTTTTTCCATAAACTCCAACAGAATCCCCAGAATTTCATCACATTGGATTGGCTTGGGTCACATTTCTGTCTCTGAACCATGACCATGGCAAAAGTATGGAGAACAGTCTGACTGTAGAGATGTAGGCCATGTCCCATGCTTGGGCATGAGAGGTAGAGTCAACAGTGACCAAACGCAGAGGAGGAGAATTTCTCTAAAAGGAAAAAGGGTAATCTGCTGTTTACAGAAGTAGAAATGGACACCAAACAGATGAAAAAAGGCATGGTGTGGTAGACGGTTTTACTGACCCCTTCCTGTACCTGAGAGCTTTGCCATGAGACCTTGCTGCTCTTCCAAATGGGAAATGGAAGGTATTTTCCAAGTCCTTGATTGTCAATTTGATCATATGACTTGTTCTGGCCAATGAGATCTCGCAGACATCATGCAAGTAGAGGCTTGGAAAAGCATATTTCATGACTGGACTCTCTCCTGTCCCTGTGCCAACCCTATAAGGAGCTTGTAACTGAACGAGCCCATTGGTCCCAGAGCAAAAACACATGTACCTCAAAGCTACTCAGATAAAGGACCTTCAACCAAACCTAGATCAGAACAGAGGCCCAGTTGGCTCAAAGACACCTGACTGGGCACAGTCAAGATAAGGTGATCCATTTGTCACCTGTGGGGCATAATAATTGATGACCATTATTTAAAACCACAGTAGTTCAGAGATGTTTGTTAGTCAGCAAGTAACTGCCTGATACATTTCTTTTCTTTTTTAACCACTTACAGTGTTAATAATTATTATATATAAACCTGATGCACTAATGATTGTGATACTGAATCATTTAGTAAATAGTTTCTGCCCCCAAACAGCTAAATGTCCCCTAACCATAACCCCTCTCCCAGATCCTTTGGTTCTCCCCACAATCTAGCAAGGAAAGGAAATGGCAGGAATCCTTCAAAGCCCTGCTCCAGTTCTACGGAGAAACCCATTCTGATTGGTCAGAGCCATGTCCTCCATTAAGTATTCTGATCATCCTATCAGTTCTGCATGGGCCTGACTCATCTCCCCATCAGGCTCTTGTCTTCTCAAGGGTAGTTTCCACATCTGAACCATCCTGAGCACTTCCTCTGGGCCTCATACCACGAATCTGTACGCTGAGGGAGAAGTTATGGCCCAGAATGAACCCATTTGAAACCATTAACTTCTCAATTTTAAGTGTCCATCAAGTTGATTAGCAACCACTCATTGATTGTGAGAGGGGAGAGAGCCCCTTTGGGGTATTACATTTGTCCTCCCTTTGAACAAAAATGAATTTGTCTGAACTTCATTTTTTAGAACACCTAAAACTCATCCCATATCTCATGGATGTCCACTGTTCCTCAGCCCTGTCAAACTAATCCATAACTTTTTATTCTGCATTACCAAACATCTCCCAGTCATCCACTCAAACACTGTGCCCTCCTGTGCTCAGTGCTGTGGCAGATTCTGAACCAGGCAGTCAAGGTCCTGTCCTCCTTGAACTTGGAGCTCAGAGGGGCATTAGGCTATTCATAGACTGCCTTGGACTTGATTTCCTCCCAGCCCCGCGGTTGAATCTGCCACCGGGCAGCACCCTCTGACGATCGTTTCCCTACAAGGTCTGGCATCTGTCCCTCTACATTCCTAATGCCTCCAACTTAAGTAAGACCCTCATCACAGCGTGCATTGACTTGTGCTGGCCCCTTGGATTCAGATGTGCTCCCCAAAATCTCTGCAGAGTTTCCCTTTTCAGACTCCCACAGTATTTAGTATGCCAGGCTGGAGGGGGAAAGGAGGTAGAGATTGAGGTCAAAAGCAAAAGCCTCGAATGGGGTACTGGGTTCGGCAAGGCACTTTTGCACATCTAGGAAAGTGTGACCTCGATATCCAGAAGGTTCCGGGGCTTTATTCCAAGTTGTCTGAAACGCTGAGGTCTCTGATTTAGCATTCCAGTGTTCTCACCTGATCTTCACCTCCATCTGATAACAGGCCTCTCCTCTCTTGTCCATGAAAATGCTGCTTCATGGCAAGAATCACGGAGACCTGGCTGGGATTGTATGCACCTTAGACGTAATGAGACACGTGAGGCATAATAATCAACAGCCATTATTTAAAACCACAGTGCTTTTTGGACAGTGAGTAACCATCTGATACATTTCTTTTCTCTGTTAATGTCACTCAGAGGATTGATAATCGACAGCTATATATAAATCTAAGACACCAATGGCTATGATAGTGAATCAATTAGTAAACAGAGACTGCCCAAAACTGCTAAGCACCTTAGCTTATCTGAAATGTACTTTATTCATTTTTAAAATAGAGGAAGGGGTACAATAGTGAAAATGAAATGAGATAATTTATGTGAGAATTGGTGTAGTATTTGGCACATAGTAGGTCTCCCCCCATTTTACTTCTGGTACTGGGGATTGAACCCAGGGGTACTTTAACCATTGAGCTACATCCTCACCTCTTTTTATTTTTTGTTTTAAGACAGGATCTCCCTAAGTTCCAGAGCCTGGCCTCAAACTTGCAGTCCTCCTGCCTTAGCCTCCCAAGTTGCTGGGAACACAGGTCTGCACCATCATGCCCCATACATAATGAGTTCTCTGTTTAACTGCTACCATTTCCTTATCCATACCATCTCTGCCCCTTATTAATTCTAATTTGGCTGGAAAAAGTTTGCCAGTTTCCCCTTGCTCTGACTGAACATGGACTCAAAAATTCTATGCACAGTAACCACCCCTCTGCTGTGTTAAAGTGCACAAACCAAACTGCGTTTCCCATTTCACTGCGCTAGAGAGGTGGGAATGTTGACTTGGGCACAGAAGACCTGCGTCACTGTACAAATCACCCTGCAGTCACAGCTTGCTGGTTGTACATGCCTAGGCTCTACTTAGTACAAGCCAGTTCTGGGACCAAGACTTTTGTGTCCGACCCAAACGAGAAACGTTGGCATCAAATGGCAGCAAAGAAACTGCAGGATTTGTGGTTCTAGCCTATCTTCCTATGGGATGCTCCGCTCTGTTTTGCTGTCCCCTGGGCCAAGTTCTGTCTGATCTGTTTGAATGAAGTCCTTAGAAGCACAGCATCTGCCTCTTGTTAGCTCTGAGAGCTGTGGACTGTTCTCCTGAGCTGAGAGTCCCAGGGCCGAAACTGGCCTCCCTCTACTTCTCTTCTTCTGCGAAGGTCTTTTTTGTATAGATTGCATAAGTAGTTTGAGGACAGCTTTCCAACAGCAATCTCCTCTTAAAAATCTTAGTTTTGAGATAAAAAATGTAGGTAAAGAACTTAGCTTAACCGTCCTTAGCTATTCCAACGTGAACAATGCATTAGACATGGGAAAATGATCAAAGGAAATTGCAGCCAGAAAACGGAATCTCTGAATCCCTGGCTTTGGGATGGGGATAGCAGTGATCCCAGCAGGAACGGCTTCTGCCGCTTTGATGCTTGGAAGACTCTTCCTTTGTAGCGAGATGACTTGGCTCGTCCTGGGAATGGGGCAAGCGCTGTCCTAGGGATGTGTCCATCCTTGGCGCTAGACTCCAAGAAGTGCGACGGGCAAGAGCTGTTCTGAACAACCCAGATCTTGAAGGGCCGGGAAGGGCAGGTAGAGAATCACTGCGTGTGAGTCAGGTGGGCCTGGGGGAGGTGCTTTGAGCAGAAGGAGGGTAAAGTGAGAAACCCTTTCTGAATGTTCCAGCTGTCCCTGCTGAGCTCAGTGGTGGCCAGATAAACTCAAACTGCTCCACACCTCACCTCTGACACTCTGCTTCCAAGGGGCTGGTGTTTTGTGCCAAACAGTCTTATTGCATTGAAATTCTTGGTAAACATGAGACCATCGCTATCCATCTTTCCCAGTTCACGCTGGGTCCATCTGGGCCTTTCCACAGCACCGTTTGCAGCATGGAAGGTGGATGTGCCTTGGTCCTGCAGGAACTTCCATTTGTAGCTTTCTTTTTTTTTTTAAACCAGGTATTGAATCCAGAGGAGCAATGACCACTGAGCCACATCCCCAGCCCTTTTTATTTTTTATTTTGACACAGGGTCTTACTAACTTGCTTAGAGCCCTGCTAACTTGCAGCCTCCAGTCTTAGCTTCCTAAGCTGCTGGGATTAAGGCAAGTGCCACTATGCCTGTTTGTGGGGTTTATTTTATTTTATTATTTTTTTAAGAGAGAAGGACAGTGAGACAGAGAGAGAGAGAGAGAGAGAGAGAATATCAATTTTACTTAGTTTCTCACGTGGCTTTTGTTGCTCTGACACTTTGTTGTGTACGTGGTGCTGGGGTTCGAACCCTTGTCCTCACACATGCCAGGCAAGCGCTGTAACCACTGAGCCACGGCTCCAGCCCATCTGCGGGGTTGTCGATGCTCTTTCTGTTGTGCTTTTGGTTTTGCTTTGTCCTTTTTTTCCCTTTTAAGTCAGCCTCAGGCCAAATTAGAAAGTAGGGGATTCATAATACCTTAGCTCCGTGTTGTGTGTTAAAGGTGTTTCGACATCTACAACATGGCTTTATCGAGCACTCAGAAACCAAGAAAGCAAGACTAGGTGCCACCTCACTGCAGTTTGGAGGAGAGCTGACTAAAGCCCAGAGAGACTGAGCAAGCTGCTCAATCACACGCAGCCGGCTAAACGTAGGAGTGGGCCGTGGGTCCCAGGCACTCCCTCCGACTTAAGCTCTTTCCATGTGGCTCCATTTTTAGTCTCTCTCTTCTTTTGCTTCTGCTTCCAACCATTCCCCACTCACTCACCTCTACTTGTGTGAAACACCCTGTTAAGGAAGCCCGTCTAAGTCCCCAGGGCAACAGGTTCTGGATCTTTCCTTGAAATTTTTCTTCATGCTGATTCACAGTTTCTTGAAGGCCTTCTCTGTGCTTATGCATGAGTTAAAGATATATGAATAGATATGCATGCAAATATTTCTAGAAATATGCTGTCTAGCTGCAGACCCCAGTGGCTCAGGAGCCAGGCAGGGAAGCCTAATGAGTAGAACAGCCCTGGTGTCAACACTAAGGAGTGGTGAGGAGCTGGTGCCCAGCCTAGAAGGAGCAGCTGCTCCATCCCTGCAGCTGCCCATGGCAGGGCCAATGCAGGCCTCAGCCTGCCTGTATCTTCTTTTCTCTGCAAGTCTGGCTTTCCGTACATGACTTTCCTGTGTTTTAAAACATTGGGCTGGCATAACAAAACACACTCAGGTGTGTAATTGGTGTGTAGATGATGGGTTCTGTCTTCTGCTTGGAGGACCTAGGAGAAAGGCCAGCTGAAGTTGACTCCCATCCGAGAGGAGTGGAAATGTAGCCGGTGTGGGTGTCATGGTTTGAGAGCAGTGGAGACCAACTGGTGTAGACCAAGGGACCGTGGTGATGAGCAGACTCAGACACATGTGTAAAGAACAACAAAAAACTGGACTCACACGCCCTGGACCAGAGGACACATGATGAGCTGCAGAGAAGATGCTGGAAAACTATTCCAAGAGTCCTACAGGTGATTTCTTTTGTTACAGAAGCCACTGCATTTTAGAAACCAACACATCCTTGCCTTGTCTCTACCCTCCCTTCCTTCCCTACTTAAAAAAAATAATAATAAGTCATGTCTTATGTGCTCAAAATATATGGATTTAGTGTTTTAAATTTTCAAGTTCAATGTCCTGGGGCAGGGTGGGCAAATTATAAATACTTTAGGTCTTTGAGCCACATTGGTCTCTGTTGTATAATCTGTTTTTTTTTAATGGTTTGTTTCCACACTGTTTACTAATGTCAAAACCATTTTTGGCTTTTGGACGTTACACAAACAGGTCCCAAGCCACCTCCCACAGTTGGCTGTCCTGCATAGAATAGAATAATTAAACAAATCAGCTAAGGTATTCTTTTTAACTCTCCCAAAACAGCAATTTCTATACCATGTTCCACAAATATTTAAAAAACTTATAAATAAAAGATCAAATAAGTTTTGCATCAAATAAGTTTGAGAAACATTAGGTTAAGAAAAGTTAACATCTCCAAAGATTTTGCTTAGGAAATGCTGTCCAAGGTAAAATTGCTTTCCAAAACCAAACCAAAGCAAACAACAAAAAATATATTTTTTTGGTTTCCAGCTCACCTTTCTCTAAGTCATTTTACCGCACTATGCATAGTCTAGAAGCTCTGAGGGGTGCCATTAATATTCCATGGAGGTAAAGGGAAACCAGTTGAGTGAGAAAGGAGAGAGGGAAGTGTTTGGATTATTTCCCACCTTAAGGGTGTTTGCTGTGAAGTGAATTCCTTAATGCTTTAAATTATTCTGTTACTAACTGTTAAGCTATGGAGCCCGCGCAGTATCCTATAGTCAGTTACTTGGCCATTTTGATTAAAAACAATTACCAGAAACTTTGTCTATTTGCCGCTAAATGCTAATTTCCCTGAAGAAAAATGTTGCCTTAAAATATAGACTTGACTCTACGCTTTGCCAAGCAAGTGAGGAAAATGCCTTGCCCTGTTTTGAAAAAGCAAGGACCGGGGTGGGTATGTTTATAAATGACACTGCACGCAGGGCCGTGGCCCTGAAGTCATCCTGCTAATTAATGAACAGGTGTTCCACAGTGACGGGGCACACGCCAGTCAGGTGTGTTGGCATCTGACCCAGGTCTACCTCCTAACCACTGCCCACCGTAGGCAGCTAATTTTATTTATTTATTTAATTAATTTATTATTTATTTGGAGTGTATCTTGTTTTATCTCAGTTCCAGCGTTTGCCCTTCCCCTTCCTTCCTCCCTGTTCTTGTTAGATATATTTGCCAATAGGATAAACATTAACTTTTTTATAAAAACATGCAGTATATTCTAATTCAGTCCCTAGTGTCCCCCCTCATCCCCCTCCTTTTGGTCTCCCCTCTACTGGTCTTTCTGTTATTTACTAAATAGCTTTTTCTCGTGACTCATTGATATATATGTTGATGAGATTCACTATGATCTGTTCATACACGGGCATAGTAAAGTGAAGTCTGATTCCTTCCATTCACTTTCCCTAACTTCTTTCTCGTTTCTCCATTTCCTTCTCCTTTGACTCTTTCTCTGTTCTTTTCCTTATTTTGGGTTGGCTTCCACATATCAGAGAGAACATTCGACCTTTGGTTTTTGGGGTAGGCAGCTAATTTAACTCTCTTGATTGTTAACTTACTCATCTGGAAAGTGGAGATGGTAAAACTTAACCTGGCAAAACGTTTTGTTTTTTTAAAGAGAGAGAGTGACAGTGAGGCAGAGAAAGAGAGAATAAATTTTTATTTCAGTTTTTCATGTGGCTTTTGTTGCTCTGACACTTTGTTGTGCACATGGTGCTGGGGTTCAAACTCGCATCCTTGCTCATGCCAGGAAAAGTGCATAACTGCTGAGCCACCGCTCCAGCCCCCTTGTGAAACGTTTTTTAGTGTTTAGCGAGTGTGTACATGAAATATTTTACCCACAGTAGGCACTCAGTCAGTCCAATCAGGCACCCCTGATCCAACAATCTGAAATCCAAAATGGCCCCAGAATAGGAATCTTTCTGAGTGCCAACATGATGCTATAATTAGTGGGGAAAAAATCTCACACATGACTTCATGTGATGGGTCACCATCAAAATGCAGGCACATTACAAATATTATTTACGTTTGACTTATTTAAAACAATGTTTAGACCTGGGTCCTACCACCTGGGTAACTCACTATGTATATGCAAAAATTCCAAAATTTTAAAAAATAATCTGAAATTCTAAACAAACCCTTGGGTCCCAGGCATATTGGATAAGGGATGTTCAACCTATAGTAGCTATTACAAGATGGTAGAATCCAGAGGTAGGCAGCCCAGCCCTGCTCCAGTTGCTCAAGCCAGCTGCTGACTTCCTGCTCCAGCAACTTCCCATAAGTCCTTCTGCCTTATGTCTGAAAGAAAATTACTCCCCATTCAGGCTCTGTGGCTATGGTCCAAGCAGGGCAAAGAGGGATATTTGAAGAGGAAGCAATTCATGCCAGCTGAATTTGTCTACTTATCAGGAAATCGGTGAAACTGCACACAGTTTATTGTGCTTATATCTCATTAGCCAAAGCAGGTTCACAAGGCAACTTCTAGCTGCAAGGGACTCTGGGAGGTATTTTGAAAAGGTGTATCACCACCTGACCAGAACTGGGGATCAAGAAAACAAGAGAGTAAACAGGAAGGGGAGAGTGGAGAGGTGACCAGGTAAGAAGCAGAGTCTGTCCCAGGGAGTCATCCACACCTACGAGCCTTCCTATGAACTTTGGTCTCTTGGCTCTAGTTTGTACTCCAAGGTTTAGAGAAGCAGAGTTGGATCTTAGTCTTTGGCAGCTGTCAAGTATCAAGCATTTGTTCTTCTGTGCTAGGTCCTCATTCGGCAATTTACACATATTCTCTCAATCCTGGGTACTCTCATTGTTTACCTTTTACACATGTTGCATGGAGAAATTCAGGAACTAGTCCCAGGATATACAGCTATGTACTAAAAGGCAGAACTAAGCTTGCTTTCCAGCGTATTTGGCTCCATAGCCCACGCTCGTAGTCACTATTGCATAATTCCTCATTAAAAATAAGTGATCTCATATTAACGGCCAGTTCATTTTCAACAATAGAGTAAAGGAGATTTAATTGGTAAAATGAAAGTCTTTTCAACGGCTAGTTCTGGGATAATGTATTAAGCAGATGCAAAGAGAAATGTAGACCCTGACTTCACACCATACACAAAAATAAAATCAAAATTCATCAGTCCTAAATGTACGACTAAAACCTCAAACTTTGGAAGAAATTTTTATGACTATGGGATAGGCAAGGACTAAGATACAATATCAATAGCATGACTTATAAAGGAAATGAATAAACCAAAACTCGATCACAAGTAAAAATTTTGGTGCTTCGAAGTGCACAATTAAAAAATAAAGAACATGCTATACAGACTGGTAGCAAATATTTGCAAAGAAAGTAGATGATAAAGGACTTGAATATATAAAGAGCTCTTATAATTCAATAAAAAAGTACCGGATTAAAAAATGGACAAAATATTTGGATAGTTGTTGGATTAGCGAAGAGATACAAATGAGTAACAAGCACTTGAAAAGATGTTTAACATCACAGTCGTTGTGGTACAGCAAATTATGACATGATGAGAGTCTACCCACATGTAGCACAATGACTTTAATTTAAAAAACAGTACACATGTTGGTGAGAATGTGGAGGAACTGCATTTTCTTCCCACCCTTGGAATATAAAATGCAACAGACACTTCAGTTTCTTGTAAAGTTAAAACACTCACTTAGCATTTGACCTAGTTATTCCTCACTGCTATGACTTAAATGTCTCCTTCAACTCATGTGAAATTTAATTGCCAAAGTAACAGTGCTAAGAGATGAGGCCTGTGACAGATTAGGTGATGAATGAATTAATAATGAGGTAATGAGAAGGTGATGAGTTGGCTCCTTGTAAATGGATGAATCCAGTCCCATTCTCTCCCAATCTTTGCCCTTCTATTGTGGGACAATGTAGCAAGAAGTCCCTCACCACATGCTGGCCCCTTAGTCTTGGAGCTGTGGGCCTCTAGAGCTGTGGGCCAGTAAATCTCTATTCACTGTGAATCACCCAATCAGTGGTATTCTGTTTCAGCAGTACAAAACGGACTAGGTGTGCACCAGATAACTGTCTTATGGAAGTGAAAATACATCTCCAAACGAAAGCTTGTACACAAATGTTCATCGCAGCATTGATCATGGTAGTCAGGAAGTGCAAACAAACCAAATGTCTAGCAATAGATGGTAAAGAAAACATGCACCTCCATGCAACAGAATTCTATTCATCAGTAAAAAAGAGTCAAATATGATAGATGTTGTACAATGGATGGACTTCAATACTGAGCCAAGTGGAAGAACCCAGATACAAAAGTCTCCTTGGGTGTGATTCCATTTAGGGAAGATGTCAAGAAAAGACAAAAGCAAATTGACGTAGAGCAGATTAGTGGTTAGAGAGACAGAGGGTGGGGACTGATGACAAGTGCACACAGAGGAGCTTTGTGGGATGTGGGAAATGTTTTGAAACTGACTGTGATCATATTTGCACCACTCTATACCTTTATCCAAAGACACCGAATCATATGCTTCAAATGGGTGAGTTTCATGTTGCATATGTGATACATTAATAAAGCTGCTAAAAATAAAATTGTCTCAAAAGAAGAAATAATTTATTGCAGATGTCCCTCTTTACCTGATCTTATAGGTGGAAATTGAATGAAATATATAGAATTGAGCCATTTTGGACAGAATCCAGGCTGAACTTCAACACTACATTTTGAATTTCATTTTGTGTTCCTTCATTAAGAGTACTTTATTGAGTAAACTTTTACTTTCTTAAGTTTTTTTTAAAAGAGAGAATCAATTCATCTATTTTTTTTCATCTGACCATTGTTTTGCCAACACTTAGTTGTGTATGTAGTGCTGGGGTTTGAACCTGGGGCCTCGTGCATGTCATGCAAGCGCCACAACCACTGAGCCACTGCTCCAGCCCTTTCCTTAGGTTTTAAGCATACAGAAAGAGTATTTCAAATAAATAACTATCCAGCATAAAAAGAATCCACTGACTTTATCTACTGTGTGAACCTTCTCTTGGTCTTTTTCCAACTTTTGCATTTTCTAATTCCTGTGTGCTATGGAGTCAGGACATGGAGCAGAGATCCTTGGGTTGGTCCTTGTGCTTCTCAAAGGACCTTCATGGCTAAAGCAGCTCTTTGTGGAGTGGCCTTTTCTTCCTGTGTCATAAAACCATGTTTCAAATTAATTTATTTGCAGTATATTGGACAAACTGCTAAAACATGCCTTCTGGAACCTGATTTAATATAGATTTTCACAATTGGAACAAATCACCAAGCCATCACAATTTGGTATTTCTGTCAAATTCAAGTTTCATCATCTCCCCTGAGTAAAAGATGCAACCTTTATAACTTTGGAGTATTTGGAAAAGATAGTTGTGGGGTTCCAATCATAAAAATCTTTATGGACCTAGTTGACATGAATATCAAGGAGGTAGCATTTCTCAATGACCTGTTTTAAAAAAAAACATGGCTCTATGCTTTTTATAAAAACTTAGGCTGTGACATGTTTGCTCTAGACCCCACATTTGTCTAAATAGAATTGCATTGCCTACCCAAGTCCCATATTCTGCTTGAGCGCAATGAGAAAAGGTGAGATGTTTGTTTTTCATTGTAGGGGTCCTAACTACCTGGCTTGGAGCCTTTGGAAGTGACTTCATGACATCCGGCAGCTTGTCCTCTGCTTCTGTGACCAGACCCAAGGCTGCTGTTGGCTGCACAACAGACCAATTAAGACAAGAGACGAGGTATGGAGGCGAGGAAGGAGACTTTCTTTGAACAGCCACCTGGTAGAGATGATGTCTTTGGGGCCAGGGAAACATTTTTAAATAGATGTTAAAGGAAGTGGGAACAAGAGAAGCAAATAAGATCAGACAGTTATTTTTAAATTTCAGGCCATCGGCATCTCAAGGGTGGGCTGTCTGTGGTTGGTGCTACCCGGACCTCATGAGGTTTCTGTAACTCAGTTTCTTGCTGGTGTCAATGGTCACCTTAAGCTGAGCATTAGCAGAGCTTACACTTCCTGGGTGCAAGGAGGTACTCTGCTCAAAATCGTGTTTGTGTCTGCCCTGTCTTCCGTGACTCTACTGGTGAGCTATTAGGTTTTAGCAAACCTCTGTCTTCTAGGGCTAACAAACATTTTCAATATGGAGTTAATGCGGTTACACTGCAACTGTCATTAAAAGATAAACTTAGGCACATTAAAATTTTAAAGAGTTTATTTGAGCAGAGAGAAATGCATGAATCAGGCAGCTCCGCACTGCAAGCCTTTCAGGCTCTGCTGAAGGGTGAATGCAGACAGGAGGCAAACCTAGCGTTTGGTGGCTCAAGCAGCGCACAGCCCTGTGCGGGTCATTGCAGGGGAAGGTCCCGGTTAGAGATGAGCTGCTCTTTCTGAGTCATTCTGCTTAAGTTTGTTGTCTTCATGCGGTGTTTGGTTTTGGTTTGCTTATCCAGGAACCTGAACCTGCCCAGTCTAATAGCCTCTCAGTTATGTATTTATTTATTTTAGAGAGAGAGGGAGGGGGGGTATGTTGGGGGAGATGAATCAATTTTACTTATGCATCTGGTTTTTGTTTCTCCAACACTTAGTTGTGTATGTGGTGCTGGGGTTTGAAGCCAGGACCTTGCATATGCCAGGCAAGTGCTCCAACCGCTGGACCACTGCTCCCGCTTCCTCTCAGTAATGTTTTTAAATACATTTTTTAAGGAGTTTTTGTACAATCATGAATGCATATAAAGTAACAATATAATATGCATTTGATCCTAAAACATAGTTACCCCCACATCACCCACACCCCCCATTCTCTTGATTCTCTATTTTATGCTTCTATATCAAATATAAATCTATCTCTCTACCTATATATATACACACACACATATATGTATGTATATAAATTTGTGAATTTTCCAGAATTAAATGATAGCATAAATATTATTTGATTTCTCAGGGGAGTGAAGAGTTTGCTACACTGTTGATTATCTCCCTAGATCCCTGCCTAACTTCCTCCCTCTCCCACCCCATCTCTCCCTTTCCCCCTCCCAGTTATTTTTAGCACTGGTTTGCGACATTATGTGGTGTCAGAGCTGGAAAGGACCTCAGAAGATCTATAACTCAGCATCCTCCCTTGGCACATGGAAGAACTGAGGCCCAGAGATGTTTCATAACTTGCATTCTGCAAAACCTGGTAGCCAGTTGATGGTCCCAGCCTCTGTCAGGAGGCCTTCTGAGCCTCACGGCACTTGCAAGCCTGAGGGGCCTTTGAGAAAGTGCCATCCAATAACTTATTTTCACAGCCAGAGCCAGAGCACTTTTCACAGCTGAGCACATTGATACGTAAAGACTTCTGCAAGAGTCCTAAGAGTTCTTCCTCCTTTGATAGCATCCCTTTAGCATGTAGGTGTTCTAGAACATTCTTAGGACTCACATGGAGGGCACAGTTCCAATAATTTCAAGTTAATTTCAGTATCGTGCAACAGTAGTACTACATGGGTGTTAAGATGAATGAAATTGATTTAGTCTGTATAAGGGAATTTTTGGGAAAACTCATGATGCTTATTGATGAGATGGAGGAACAAATGCATTTTATTTTTATCATAACAATTTACTATGACATGTGTTGCTCAGGCTTGTTTTATAAAGTCCTTCGTATGTGCTTCCAGATGTTTCACATTATTATCACTTTATCAGGTCATCCTGGTAGCACTATGAAGGCCTTATTATTATTATTGTGACTTAACAGATTAACATACGGAGTGTTAGGAAGCATGGTTAATGCCAAAGGTCACACTGTAGCTAACTAAACAGAAGAGGTGTTGAAACCTCTGTCTTATTCCGGAACATAACTGCTCTTCTCAATTCTGTCTACCTATTATAATTAAACAATATTGTTGTCCTGTGGTGTTCACTTTCATGATAAAGCTAATGGTAATTCACGCACCTCATCAACCAACAGGCTAGTCTGAGAAAATTTAATAAAGTACAGGCACCGCTGCTAGCTCTTGCTATTTTTTTAAATTTCAAGTCCTGTTTTGTTGTTAGAAGAGTTTAATGTTAAATTATTTTTCTCCAGAAATACAGACAGACTCCCTGGAAAGTAAGATATTCACTAGGTTGGGATTGCAAAAAAATGAATTAGGAGTGATTATTCTTTTCATGCTCTTTAAAAAAGATTTACCAAAAGAATCCTATAAATAATGCATAAATGTTCTTCATGCAGTTCAAATATAATTCAGTTGACCAAAAATATTAATCATCTTGCAATCAAGTTTTCCAAAAAATTCATTGCTTTATTTTTGTTGACTATATGCATGTAGGTATATGTGTATATATATATATGCATGTATTTTTTTTAAGAAAGAGAGGGATAGTGAAAGAGAGAGAGAGAGAGAGAAAGAATCAATTTTATTTAGTTTTTCCTTTGGTTTTCATTGCTCTGACACTCAGTTATGTATAAGGTGCTGGGGTTCACAGCCAGGTCCTTGCCCATTCCACATAAGCGCCGTAATCCCACTGAGAAATGGCTCCAGCCCCTGTCGACTGTGTGTGTGTGTGTGTGTATTTATTTATTTATTAATAAGTTGAATTGTACAAACATAAATGCATATAAAGTACATTTGATCCTAATCCAGAGTCACCTCCACATTGCCCACACCCCAGTTTCTTGATTTTTCTATATTTTTCCCCCATAAAACTTATAAGTGTTCATATATATTTATATATGATTCTGAACTTTCCAGAATTGAATGAGTACATAAGTGTTATTTGACTTCTTGGGGGGCTGAAGAGTATGTTACGTTGTTGGTTTTCTCCTTAGATCCCTCCCTATCTTATGTCCTTCTCCCATCCCCTCTGCTTCTCCCCTTCCCCTCCCTCCCCTACATATGTATAATTCCCCTAGGTTAATTGTTGCTTCGACTTCGGTGTCTAGTACATGAGCTTGACCACCTTTCACCCAACCCTGATTTTGCTCTAGCCTGGAAAAATGAGGGAAACGTTTGACCCTTGAGTCACTGGGTTTGGCAAATTTCACTCAGCATTATTTCTTCCATTGCCAGCCATTTCCACTGAAAGCCTGAAACATCATTGTAGCTGCGTAGAATTCATTTATACACACATACACATACACACACACACACACAGAGCTTGGGTTGATTCCATAATTTGGCTATTTTAAATTGAGCTACTATGAACATTGATTTTGCTGTGTCACTGTAATGTGCTGATTCTGACTCCTCTGGGAAAATACCCAGAAGAAGGATAGCAGAGTCACATGGTGGTTCCAACCCTAATTTTTTTTTTTTTTGAGGAGTCTCCACATTGCTTTCCAGAGCAGTTGTACCAGTGGTCAGTTCCATTAACAGTGTGCTAGTGTTCCTATCTCCCCACAACCCCTCCAGCAGCTGTTATTGTTTATATTCTTCATCTTTGCCAGTCTGCCAGGAGTCAGGTAAAATCTTAATGTAGTTTTGATTTGCATTTCTCTGATTACTAGTGATTTAGAACACTTTCTCATGTATTCATTGGCTTGCTCAATGTCCTCTGTTGAGAAGTTTCTGTGTAGCTTCCCAGCCAATTTATTGACTGGATTATTTTTATTTTTCAAATTGAATGTTTTGAGTTCTTTATAAATTTTGGATATTCAGGCCATGATTATCTCCCATTGTGTAGGTTCTCTTTTGACAGTTTTGACCAGTTCCGTGGCTGAGCAAAAGCTTTTTAATTTAATGACACCCCACTCATTAATTCTTGACTATAATTCTTTAATTTTGGGAGTCCTCTAGAGGAAGTCATTGCCAACTCCTATATGCTGGAGTGTAGTTCCTAATTTTTCTTCTTGCAGTTGTATGGTAGCTGATATAATCCTAGCTGCTTGATCCATTTTGATTTGATTTTGTGCAAGGTTACAGGTAAGGATTTAACTTCAACTTTCTGAAAGTGGCTATCCAGTTTGTCCAGCACCATTTTTTGAATAGTTTGTCTTTCCTTTCATGTTATTTTTGTCAAAGATTAGATGTTTAAAGATTTGTGGGTTTGTCTCTTCTATTCCATTGGTCTTCATTCCTGTTTTCCTACCACAGCCATGCTGTTTTTGTTACTACAGCTCTATAGAGTATTTTTAGTTTTGGTATTGTGAAACCACTTGTTTTGTCTGTCTTGCTTAGTATTCTTTTGGCTCTTCTGGGTTTCTTGTTGTTCCAAATGAATTTTAGAATTGCTTTGTCTTTATCTGTAAAGAATGACATTGATGGGGATTGCCTTGAATCTATATAGTGCTTTTGGCACAATGGACATCTTAATTATATTAATTCTGCCTAACCAAGAGCATGGGGTATCTTTCTATCTTCTCAGGTTTTCTTCAGTTTCTTTCTTCCATGTTCAAAAATTATCATTGTAGAGGACTTTTACTTCCCTTGTTAGATTAATTCCCAAGAATTTTATTCTTTTCGAGGATATTGTGAATGGGACCAATTTCTTGACTTCTTCTTCTGTCCTATTATTATTAGCATACAGGAAAGCTATTGACTTGTGGGTGTTGATTTCTAGCCTGCTACATTGCTAAATCTGTTTATAAGCTCAAGCAATATATCTTCCTGATACTGGATCATGTCATCAGCAAAAAGGGATAGTTTGACTTTTTTTCTTCCTATTCTTTTCCCTTTGATTTCCTTCTCTTGCTTGGGTTTTGAGGACTATATTGAATAAAAGTAGTGAGAGAGGGGAGCCTTATCTTGTTCCCAGGTTTAGTGGAAATGTTTTCAGCTTTTCTCTGTTTACTATTACAGTAGCTGAGGACTTGTCATATATGGCCTTTGCATGGTTAAGATAAGTTCCTTTGATCCGTATCTTCTCAAGAGTTTTGAGCATAAATGGGCATTGAATTTTCTCAAAGACCTTTTCTGCTTCTATTGAGATGATCATATGGCTTTTGTACTTAATTCTACTTAAGTGATGAATCATATTTATTGATTTGCATATGTTGAACCAACCTTGCATCCCTGGAATAAAGCCCACTTGATTGAGATGAATTATCTTCTTGATGTGTTTTTTAATACAGTTTGCTAGAACCTTATTAAGGATTTTTTGCATTGATGTTCATCAGGGATATTTGTCTGTAGTTTTCTTTTTTTGATGTGTCTTTGTTGTGTTTTGGAATCACAGTTGTGATTGCCTCATAAAAAGTGTTTAGGAGGGGCTGGAGCAGTGGCTCAGCAGTTATGGTGCTTGCTTGGCATGTGCGAGGACACAAGTTCAAACCCCAACATCATGTATATAACGAAGTGTTGGAGCAACAAAATTCACATGAAAAATAAATGATATTGATATTCTCTCTTTCTCACTATCCCTCTCTCTTTTAAAAAAAAGTGTTTGAGAGAGTTCTCCTTTTCAATTTCTGGGAATATAAGAATAAGTGTTAGCTCTTCCTCATAGGAATAATAAAATTCAACAAGGAATCCATCAAGTCCAGGGTTTTTCTTCTTTGGAAGGCTTTTAATTGATACATATATTTCAGTTCCTGTTATTGGGCTGTTTAGGATTTCAATTTCATCCTGCATAAATTTGGGGATATTGTAGAATATTGTCCATGTCTGCCAGATTATCTAATTTAGAGGAGTATAGTTTTTCAAAATATGTTCTGATAATCTGTTTAATTTCCATAGGGCCAGTGGTGATCACCCCCTTTTCATTGGTGATTTTATTGATTTGCTTCAATTCTGTATTCTTTTAGTAAGATTAACTTGGGGTCTGTCAATTTTATTTATTTTTTCAAAGAATTGGCTCTTTGTTTTGTTAATTCTTTTTATTTTTTTGTTCTCCATTTCAGCTCTGATCTTGAATATTTCATGTTTTCTGTTGGCTTTAGGCTTACATTGTTATTCCTTTTGTAGGGATTTGAGGTGGAGCATACACTTACTTGTTTGTGATCTCTCCTGGTTTTTAATGTGGACAATCAGTGTCATAAAATTTCCCCTTAAGAATGCTTTTATGCTCTCCCAAAGGTTTCAATATGTTGTGTCTTCATTCTCATTCTTTTCCAAGAATTTCTTAATTTCTGCTCTCATGTCTTCTTGGATCCATTCTTCATTTGATAGGGTATTATTTAATCTCCAGATTATGTGTTTTCTGTTATGATTTTTGCTGTTCATTGCTAGGGTCATGACATCATGGTCAGATAGGACACATGGGATAATATCTACTTTTTTATATTTGCTGAGATTTCCTTTGTGAATTAGAATATGATCTATTTTGGAACCATGTGCTGCTAAGAAGGATGTATAATCAGCCAATTTTGTGTGGAATGTTCTATAGGTGTCTGTTAACTCCATTTGACTTATAGATTTGTTTAGGCTGAAGATCTCTTTATTAAGTTTTTTTCTTTGATGATCTGTCTATTGGTTATAGTGGAGTATTAAAGTCCTTGTGTCCTGGAGTATGTTTTCCACATACTTGGGAACATTCATGTTTGGAGTGTAGAGATTTACTATGATTCTATCTTCCTGATGTATTGTTCCCTTTGCTAGGATGTAGTGGCCTCCTGTATCTCTTATGATTATTTTATGTTTATGATCTACTTGTCAGATATAAGGATTATAACACCAGCTTGCTTTCTTGGGCCCTACACCTGGTAAAAATCTTTCCATCCTTTCGCCCTCACTCTCTGGATGTCTTTGACTATAAGATATATCTCCTGTATACAGCATGTTGTTGTATTTTGTTTTTTGGTCCAATCTGCTACTCTGTGTCTTTTAATTGGTGTATTGAGACCATTTACATTTAGTGTTAGGATAGCTATTTGGTTGTGGTTCATGGTCATCATGTTTTATTACTGAGTTCTGTGCTATCTTGGTTATCCTTTGATAGTGTATACTTTTATTGAATTTCTTGTTTTTGAGGGTTTTGAGGATTGTTTGCATGTTTTTCTATCTGGAGTTTAGCATTGAGGATTCTTTGTAATGTTGGTTTTCTGTTTATGAATGCTGTAAATTTAATCTTATTGAGAAATGTTCTTATTTCCCCTTGGAATTTGAAGCTGAGTTTTGCTGGGCATATAGTGCTCTTGGCTGTAGGTTTTGGTCATTCAGACATTGAAAGATCTCCTTCCAGGATCTTCTTGCTTCTGGGGTCTGGGCTGAAAAGTCAGAATTGATCCTTATTGGTTTGAATGTGATTTGGCATTTCTGTCTTGCAGCTTTCAATAGTCTGTCCTTGATTTCCCTGCTATACCTTTTGAATATGATGTGTCTCAGTGAGCTTCTCATTTGATTAGGCCTATTGGGTACCCTATAAGCTTCCTGGATGAGCATATCTGACTCTATTATAATATGGGGGTATTTTTCTTTAACTGGTTTGTTAAGAATATTCTTTATGCCATTCGTTTGCTCTTCAATTTCTTCTTTATCCCACTTACTCTTATATTGTTTCATCTGCTTTCATCCCAGACCTTTTGGAAATTCTTCTCGTGCTGTTTGAGTTTACTTTTTTCTTTTTTTTGATCCTTGTGCTCAAACTTACACAGCCTAGCCTCATTGTAGGAAGTTCTTTCTTCCAGAGGTGAGGTTCTGTTTTCTGTAGAAATTAGTCTATTGTTAAATTCTTCCATCATTGCTCTGATGTGATTGACTGAAGATTTTAGCTTTCTTACTTCTTTTTTCAGTATGTCTATTTTTTGATCATAGAGTTTTCATCTCTTGAGTTTTCTCATTTAGTCCCTTTGTAAAATCTTCTTTCAGTACACTATTCCTTTTAGTAATCAGATCATTGATAATTTTTTTCTAGGTCTTCATCCTGCTCACTGTCTGTGGGCTCCTTGTTAGGAGAGTTGTGGGTTTGATGTGAACATTTTCTAGTTTGATTCCTCATTTTCTCTGAACTGAGGTTTCCTGCAGTCCTGAGTAGCTGCTGGGCAGGTTGGCTCCTCTCCAGGAGTGGGTTCCTGGGAGCTCCTGCTGGCCCAGGCCAGAAGTCTGGGGTCCTAAATGGCTGCTGAGTAGGTTGGCTTGACTCCAGGCAGGGTCCTCCTTAACTATATTTTTTGATCTCTTGAAAATTTCTTTTTTGTTCACCTCTGAACTGTAAGACTGACCTTATTCTATGTTTTCTAAATTACTGGTGAGGAATGAATTCCAAAGGGATTGTGGGAACAGCATTCATTGAACTTGCATTTCCAGCAACTGGAGCTAAGTTGGAATTCCTGAGAGATGGAGCTGTTACCCACTCTGCTCTGATTGAAGTTCTGCACGGTCTCATACTTGTAATCCAAAAAGTAAGTCCATGTGGTTTTCCATGTAGGCAAAGAATAAAGAACTTCCTGCCTGAAGGGTGGAAGGGCAACCCAGAATTTCAGCGCTTAAGGTATCTCCACAGGTACTCTTTGATTTATTAATTTTTTTTTACTTTAACAATAAAAACATTTCTACTGACATTTTGTTGCTTAGTTGAGGTGAAACATGTATTTCTGACATTTAAAATCTCCAAATGCAGGTTTCTTTTCTTTCCCCCCTGGAGGGTGGGGTAGAAGTGGGGATGGGGATGGGTATTTGTGAGCTGTTATGAGAAAAAGGAGGTTGGTAGAGAACAGATGGCCTCCTCCCGTCATACATATTCATGAGCGTGTTTATTTCATTATATCATCCCCTGGGAAATCCTATACTTCAGCTTTTATAAGTTTGTATGACCATCAAATTGAGCAGTCAGAAGGCCCTCTGTCAAAAACTGTGTTGCTGTAAAATTTGATGAAAAGTATGTGAGAGCCCTTCCTTCACACTGTCCTGACATTTTCTCACTGAAACACCTGTTATTTCGAGATCTCAGACAATGTCGTTAAGCATAATAAATGTTAAGTGTTGATAGTGGAGATGACATGTTGTATTAATCAGATGGTGGTGTGTTATGTTTGGAGTATCACTAAGAACGCTGTTTGCTGATTTCATAAAACACATAACACTAAAAGGGTCTGCATGTCTCATGGAGTCTAAGAGCTCCTCCCAGGCACTCTCCCTTGCTAGAAACAGACGAGTCATCTGACAGTTTGGAAAATGTTCATTATTGAATTCCCAGTGTGTCTGATCATTTGGCAGGAAACCATCTCTTCTGTGCTCACCAAATCTTTTCTACTGGACCAAGACACCACAGAAAGGACTGTGAGTAGCACAGATCTCCCCCCCTCCCATGCTGAGTGAGCACCTGGCCAGTGATTAATGAAAGCATCTAAGCAGCCTTTGGTTTAAGTGATGTTATCACTGTCTCTGAGTAAGTCCACGTTCCTTTTTCTCAAGCCATTTCTGAATAAGACTATTTCAGTATGTTCTCAATATTGCCTGACTCTAAGGAACTGTTGCTATTTCAGGAATTTGTTTTACATGTTTGCTAAGATCATCAATTGGGTTCTTCCTTACCAGATATAAGATGTTCTGTACTCTCGGAGTCCACATGGAAATCAAGGCATTCTTGAAATCTGCCCACTTGGGTTGAGCAGGTCATTCATTTTATAAAAATCCTTAAGATATTTGTGAGATCTCTCCCCACCTTTCTTTCACCTTTTTCTCTCTAGCTTCCATAAAGGAGAGAAAACATACAAGCTCTGACCTTCTGAGTTTGGCATATTTTACTTAACATGATGGTCTCATGAAAATTGAGGGAGATCAGTAGAGTAGAGAAAAGGGGGAGGTAGAGGAAAGGGAAATTCTGGGAAATGATATTGGCCAAATTATGTTGTTATATTATGTGCATGTACAAATATGTAACAACAAATCCCACCATTATGTATGACTATAATGCACAAATAAAAATACCAAAAAAATGCTTAAGATAATAATCATGGCGGATTTAACAATTGCACAACCTAACATTTAGTAAGTCCTTACTACAGGAGAGGCATGATACTAAATGTTTTACACAAACCTTAAGACTTTGGTACTATTGGTATCTA
>PVKS010010395.1:0-60366 GCA_004027875.1 Aplodontia rufa | reverse complement strand
TGACTCCATTCATGGTTTCCTGTTTGCTTTTTTTAGGAGCCAACAAACTGAGTGCCCACCCCCTGCCCCTTTCCATAGTGCTTTTGGCAGGTGCTTTTGTTCCTCAGCCCAAACAAGTGTTGCTATTCCCAGAGATGGAGGTTTCTTATACCATAGTGGCAGATTATACCTAGTAGGAAAATGAGTCTTATTTGTTCTCTGAAACGAATATGAATTGTGACATTTTACTTCAGGTATGTTCTTTATTAGCCCAATTTTTTTTTTTTTTTTTTGAGAGAAGGAGACAGTGGGAGAGAAAGAGAGAATCAGTTTTATTTAGTTTTTCATCTGGTTTTTGTTGCTCCAACACTTGGTTGTGTAAGTGATGCTAGAGTTTGAACCTGGATCCTTGTACATGTCAGGCAAACGCAATACCCCTGAGCCACTGCTCCACCTCTGTTAGCCCAATTTTGTATGACTTTATAATTGTAGCAACAGCCTATCTGTCTCTGAAATTTCTCCCATGGACAGGGTTAAGTATGTTTCATTTCTGCAATTTCCGACCAAATGCAAACTAAGAATGGTATTGTCACATTTTGTTTTAGATTTTATAAAACTTGCTTTAACCTGGTGGAGATGAAAGGACTCTAGGATTTCCAGGGATGGTTTAGGGCTTCTTGTAGTCACTAAAATACTAGTTGATGCTGGTTTTTTGACACTCAAATCTCCATCAAATTACTGGTTATTCTTTAGTAACCCTGCTCTTTTTCCTTCTAATTCCTTTCCAGTAATGATAGGCACAAAGGTCTGGTTCTGATTTAGAACAATTCTTTACTAAACATATGACCATGCTAGGGGGCTAGAGCAGTGGCTCGGCAGTTAGGGCGCTATCCTGGCGTGCGTTGAGGTTGTGGGTTTGAACCCCAGCACCACGTACTCAGTGAAGTGTTAGAGCAACGGAAGCCACATGAAAGACTAAATAAAATTAATTCTCTCTTTCTGCTTTTCCCTTAAAAAAAAAAACAACAACAACAACAAATGCTAAACATGCACTGTGGCTCATTTCCCAGCCAAAGTCCTCAGTGTCCCATGAGTGGTTAATACTGAAGATTTCTCAGGAGATAAAAGTGAGAACAAAATTAATTATTTGAAATTTGAAGACAATCTCATTCCCATGTGTGTTTCCCTTTCTGAATGCGCGACTCTTGTTTTGGTTCCTCCTTGTGCTGACAGAGTCCCAGCCTAGCATTCTGCTCCTTTCCCCTCAGGGTCTAGGTGGTCACCGCTTCCTGTGACGTAGCAAGTACCTCCAGAATCTGCCTCTCTCAGTCCGAGGTTAACTTGGCAGCTTTCTGACTGCCGTCTGCATCATCCCTCTGCCTTAGTCCTCCATTTGCCTTGCCTGCTCCCCTCAGCACACCCTCCACAAAGACCAGTGGGACCACACTGCACCTGCCTCTCAAGTCCTCTTGGCATCATCTGTAGAGGTGCTGCTGCCAGTGTGGTCTGCCCACCTGTGCTGCTATGGACAGTGTTACCTGTGCATGCGGAGAGAAGTACAAAAAGAGGGTGAGCTTCGTCCAGCACGGGCTGACCCTTCACCACAGCCAGTTAGAGAAGTGCTGGCTCATGGGGCCAAGATCCAGCTCCTCTGTTGCACGAGGCCTTCATAGTCCTCTCTTGCCCACCTGTCCAGCCTTGGCTCCTTGGCTGCCCACTCTCCCAGCACACAGTTCCTTACCAGGCCTCAGAGACTTCACTCAGTGCCAGCAAAGACTCCCTTCCCTGGCCGCTCACACGGGCTGAGCCCTTCCTCGCCTGGCTTTCCGAGGCGCCTTGTTGAGCCTGCCCCAGCACTTGGCACTTCCGGCTTGTGCTGAGTTGCCCTCACCTGTCTTCCTTCTGGATTTCTACCTCCTTGATGGGGCCTCCGGCAGCCAGGTATAAGTGAATGTCAGAGGCACCTCACACCAACATGACTCTCAGGACCTTCTGGCTGGGTGTCTCTGGGAGTCCTGAGAGGCAGATGGGATTTGCTTTGCCTCCTCGGGATATGTCATGGTACCCCATGCTTGAGAATGAATTCTGTGAAGTGATATGTGACCCCCTAAGAAGCACTGGGGCCCCAGAGGCACTTGGTCTTTTGGTCTTCAGTTCCCTCGTGATTGATTATAACATTTTGTGTGCATTTTTCCATCTGAGTTATTTCTGTTGATGTGAAGATAGTGGTTGTAGGTATAGGTAGTTTTCCTGATTACTTTGGTATTTCTGTGTGATCACCATTGTTAAACCTGACTGTGTGATTTGCAGGGGATTCCTGAAGAAAACCTGTTCTTTCCCAGGTCTGATAAAATTTACAATTTGAGTAGCTTTTGATTAGGTGTCTTTGTTTTTTAAAGATAGAGAGAATCAGTTTTACTTACTTTTTCATCCGGCCTTTGTTTCTCTCACACTTAGTTGTGTATGTGGTGCTGGGGGCTTGAACCCAAGTCCTCACTCGTGCAAGGCAAGTGCTCCAACTGCTGCGCCACTGCCCCAACCCCCAGATATCTATCTTGAAGTGCTTTCCTCATGAAAGCTGGACTTAGAGGAATGTGTGAGACTTTCTACCTTAAGAGTAATTGGTATCTAACAACTTTAATGGAAGTGAAAGGCTTAGGTTAACCAAGCATCTGTCCTCAAGAGGGAAGGGGTAAACTGCCAGTAGGGAAAAATGTTCTCCAATTGGGTCACTTTGCATGAAGCATTTGGGAAGCTTAAATTTTTTCCCCCACATTTATTAGAAGTATATTGCGATACAGGATACAGATGAGGGGGAAATGTTGTCAAAACTGTAGCAATCAATGTGTATAAACTTTGATAACCAGGGGTAATGCTAACGCATAGATAAGCTACTATGGGTTTCATCTATTGCAGTTTCCCCCAGAAGAACTCATGTGTTAAATGGGTATCTAGTGTAGGAATAACATCGGCTTCTGGGATGGTTCCCCCATCTTCCCCATCACCAGACTCCTATGAGTTCTTCATATACCCTCCCTCCTCCCCATTCCCTTCCCTCCACCTCCAAGTTACCTAGGGAGCTTTCGCCCCTGTTGGGAAGCTTAAATTTTGTGTTAAGAGAAGGTGAATGACTTTGTTTCTGCCTGGGACAGTGAGAGAGAGAGAGAAAGAATCAACTTTATTTTGTTTTTCGTGTGGCCTTCGTTGCTCCGACACTTCGTTGTGTACATGGTGCTGGGGTTCGAACCTGCGTCCTTGCGCATGCCAGGCAAGCGCCATAACCGCCAAGCAACTGCTCCAGCCCTCTGCCTGTTTTTTAAAATAAGAAAACAGTGTTGGCATAGTAAATGCGTTCCTGAGGAGATGGCAGCGTACTGCGTTCAGGCCGCACCTCCTGCTTTCACTGTTACCTGTCCGCTAGGACTAAAATCGATCTGTCACTTTGACTTGTTCCTTTCTTTCAGTTTTTCCTGCCTGCTCAGGACTGGTTTGCTGATTCCCCCTCCGTCCCACCCTGGCTCAGGCCTGCTGTACTTGGACTGTCCTACTACCTTCCTACCACTATATGATTCCTTCTTCCTTCATTTTCCTTCATCTGTGCCCTGATGGCCACCTGTCCAGCCCAGACCGTGTCACATTTCTCTTTTTCCCAGAAGACTCCAGTTGAGTCCTGGTTCTTACATTCCCCATCACAAAGTCTTAAAGACTTTCTTCTCCCTGGTGCCCCTGTCTGCAGTCTGATATATTTGTGTTGTGCCTCAACAAACACACGTCACTCTGGCCAGGCCTGTGGCCTTCTCACAACAGGGTAACGGTTCCTCACGCATGTTGTCTTCTCATCCCATGTGGTGGACCTGCCACTCACCTAAGAGGGCCTATGGCACATCACGTTTTAGCAGTTCATTGTATACCGCTTCATGTTCAGTCACTTTATGAGCCAGCTGTACGCTCCTTTTCTTTGTCTTGCACAGTACATAAGAGAACCAAGCTGATAATAGATATCTGGCATTTGGTTTTGAGATGTGTGTGGTAAATCTCAACAAATAATTACTAGTATTCCGGTTGTTGTCCTCCTCCTGAGAAAGGCGGGGAGGACAAAGCCTTTGGAACTGTGTCTGTGGTCTCCAGAACTTTAAATAGTCTTTGAAAGCACCAACCCAGAACGTTTCAAATCACTGACAGAGGCACACTTAGAAGGAGCCAATTTTGGAGAATTTCTGACCATGCTGTGACATATTGGTTGTGGTGAACTCTGCAGTCGGAGGAAGCTGGTTTTAAATGCCAGCAAGTGGAGTCAGATAGGGGATCTGAAGGAAGACCAGGGGGCACTGGGGCAGTACAACCAGTGCTTATCTGGATGCCCTTGGAGAAGCAGTGTGTTCCAGGAACATCAGTGCTCATCTGGGGAAAAGAAGAGAACGATCTTACAAAGTTCTTTGAGCCGTAGTCAGCGAGCAGCCTGTTCTCATGGCTTCTGTAATCAAAGAGCTCCTGTTTCTTCCTACATGGAAGAAATCTGCCTGAGTCACTCGGAGAGAGGCCATTCGTTCTGATCTCCTGTTTGAAATAGTTCTTTAGATCTTGATTGACTTCATCGGAGAGTTTCTGTTTGGCCGCACATTTGCCCCGCGCCTGCACCAATTCTGGCGAGGCTGTGTTAGAGACACCCGCCGCGGTGCTGACAGTTTTGGTGCACAGCCTGGACTCCCTTCTCACGGTGCATCCTGGGAAAACAGAGGCCAGGCTTCCTCAGGGCCCTCCCTGCAGGTGGGAGCTGGAAGACGGACCTTTCTTTCCAGCCTGTTAGAGTTTCCTGAAATACCATCTTTTGTTAGCATCTGCCTTTTTTTTTTTTTTAAGACTTTTTATTAGAAAAGAGAATACATCATGAAAGCCTCAGGCACCCAGCTCCCAGCTGCAGTAATGATCATCACATGGCAGTCCCCTTCACTCCCCTCCATCATTTCAAAGCAAATGTCACAAACAGATGCCTGGGCAGCTGTTTGCAGATTTTATTATGTAGGTTTCTACATGGAAATGTCCTTTTCATTAGGAAAAATTTGAGTGATTGTATGCCACGTGTGATGACGACTATCTTAAATTACTGATTTCCTTCATTCTGCAGACCGCATTTGCAGCGCCCACTTTGTATGAGTGTGGCAAAGGCCTGGGCAGCAGTCACCCAAGATCTCCTCCTTTGATTTTTCACTAATCGCTATTTTCCTGTGTATATTTCACATTAAACAAAATAGATGGGCCCTGCCCCCAGATTGATTAAAATTCAATCCAGCCCTCAGATATTTAAGAACCAGAGCAGCCACGGGCAATGAAGTGCCTGTCCCTTGAGAAACCATTCCAAGTGCAGTGGATGGTGCATTTCTGATTTCCTGGAGAGGGAGGGGGTGCGTTTGAGGAGTTAAAAGGATGCGGGGGGCTGGAATGGTGGCTTGGTGGTTGCTGCCCTTGCCTGGCATGCTCAAATACGTGGGTTTGAACCCCAGCACTGTGTACGCAACAAAGTGTCAGAGCAACAAAAGCCACATGAAAAACTAAATAAAACTGATTCTCTTTCTCACTTTCTCACTGTCCTTCTCTCTTATTAAAAAAAAAAAGGGGTGAGCGGGTAAGAGTAAGCAGAGAGACCAACACGAAAGCAGAGAGTGAGTTGGGGGATAAAGTGTCACTGGAAGAGAGTCATATAGAAGAATTGGCCCACATTCTCAAACCTGTGCTCAGAGGCCTTAGGATGCCGCTGTGAGCACCCTGGGGTGCTGCGACTTGTTTTAATGTTTTGTTTTTGTTTTCTGAGAGAGAGAGAGAGAGAGAGAAATCAATTTTATTTAGTTTTTCATTTGGGCTTCATTGTATGTGGTGTTGGGGTACAAATTCGCATCCTTGCACATGCCAGGCAAGTGCCGAAACCACTGAGCCACCACTCCAAGCCCTGTTTTAATGTTTTAAGAGAAACACAGCAATACTTGGCAAGTGTCGGATGCCGTTCTTGAGGGAATTTAATGTTTTAATGTTAGATTGTGCTGCATTCCTTTCAGTGATGTCATATCTTTGCAAAACTGATGTTTTGGCATTTGCTGTGACAGAATTCAGATACTACGTGAAAATGCATGTGGAATGTTAAGGGTAGCAATGTCCAGTCCCTTATAAGATTTGGAAGTTGTGCAGCACAGGTGCCAATAAGTACGTACATCCCATTATAAATAATTGTGGCTGAGAATGAAATAGCAGGGCTGGAGCTATGGCTCGGTAGTTACAGCACTTGCCTGGCATGGTCAAGGATGCAGGTTCGAACCCCAGCACCACATACACAACAAAGTCTTAGAGCAGCAAAGGCCACATGAAAAATTAAATCGATTCTCTCTCTTTCTCTCTCTCTCTGTCCCTCTTTAAAAAAAAAAAAAGAATGAAATAGTATTTTTTTCTTTATAATATTTATGTATTTTTTTACCACATGGCTTTTCAGTTGCTAGACCCTACGTTGTTTGGACATTTAAGACATGGAACTGTTAGATGTTTCTTTTGGCGTGAGGCACTGGGAAGAAATCTCAGACAGGAAGGGTGCTATAAACTAGAGTCTGGAGACCTCTGACTTGAGCCACCGAGATAGAAGGTATTCAGTAGGTAGAGAAGAGTCATTGTGGGATTTCCTGTAGGGGAGACACATGCATAGATCAGCCTTTGTCAGGCCCTTTCAGGCAGCAGGTGGAGTGTGGCTCTGAAGGGCAGACAAGGAGCTCTTGGAGCCGGAGGTGTGGATCAGTAGGAAGTGGTGACTCACCCATTTTGGCAATGGTAAAGAAGACGAAAAGGAGGACATAGGTTTTGAGACATGTTTAGTAGGTCACAGCTTATGAAGCTCGGGATCTGATCGGAGAGGGTAGAACAAAGAAGGGGAGTATCAAGGACAGCCACATTTCCAGATTATCTGTCTGGGTGTAATGGAGGATGCGAAGAGAGGACAGGTGCTGGGTCTTCGGATACCCACCAGCAGGTGGAAGTGGGTGCCAGGTGGAGACCCAACAGGAAGGATTTGAAAGTGCTTGTTGGATTTGTCACTGGAAGTTGGCAGTGAGAGGGTAGGGAGTTCAGAAGGCACAGAAGGCGAGAAGGTTGAGCAGGGAGTTTGGAGCAAAGGCTTGCGTGTGGCTCGGCACCAGAATCTCCTAGCGTGTGTTGCCAAAGCAAAGCCTCTTCCTGTAGCATCGGCTTCCTGGGAAAGGGCCTTGCAGGCAGCATTTTTAAAACTCCATAGGCAACTCCTAGACATTGTTGGTGATGTGGTGAGATGTGCATATAAAACCTGTGGGTCTCCTCTCCTCTGCACATGATCCCCTTTCTAACTATGCCAATTTTGAGCACACCATTTGAATAATCTTGAAAAACATATTCAGCCCTGTAACTGCCATCACTGTCAAGATACAAACACTTCCTTCACCCCGAACATTTTCTCATACCCCCAGACAGCTACTGAGGTGTGTGTTTTTCCCCACATGGCTTTTCAGTTGCTAGACCCTAAGTACTTACTAAGTTGTTGGGACCTAAGTATTTAACAGATGAAACTGTTAGATGTTTCTTTTGGCCCAGGGCACTGGGAAGTTACCAAAGGGTGCTGTGAACCAGAAAATCTGGAAACCTCTGACTTGAGCCTTTGAGCTAGATGATATTCAGTAGGCAGAGAGGAGTCTGAAGGATTTCGTGCAGGGGAGAGACATGCACAGATCTGCCTTTGTTAAGTGCTCTTAGGCAGCAGGTGGAGTGTGGCTCTGAAAAGCAGACTCGCAGACAAGGAGGGATTTGAATGGTACAACCACTTGGGAGAACTGTTTGGTGGTTTCTTATCAAGTCAAATGCAAACAATATGACTCAGCCATTTCACTCCTTAGACACCAGAAGTGAAAACAGGCTCAAAGAAAGACTTGCACGCAGATGTTCATAGTAGTTTTATTTACAATAGCAAAACAACAGTAACAACCGTACAACAGACAACCCAGGTGTCCACCAACAGGCAAATACACAAATTGTGGCATATTCTTAGGGTGGACGAATACTAAGCAATAAAAAAGTGAACTATGATATACACAACAGGAGTGCATTTCAGAAATGTTGTGCAGCGAGAAAGAAGCCAGACATAATACCAACTGTGTGCTCTCTGTGGACTAGAATGAACAAAAGGAATCCATTAGTGTTTTTCTGGGGTCGGAGTTGAGAGTAGACACCAAAGGGGTATGAGAAAATGTTTGGAGTGATGGAAGTGTTCTGAATCTTGACAGTGACGGCAGTCATGGGGGGAATGTGTTTCTCATGACTGTTTAAATGGTGTGCTTGAAATGATGCATTCAGAAGAGAAAGGGCATCATGTGCAGACGAGAGGGGGAGCACATTTTCATAGGCAGAGGGCAAGGAGTTAGCCAGCAGGAGGGAGGAGCTGGAGATCCTAGAGTGAGGGTCTTCCATCTGCCTGGGGTCCAGATGGAAGTGTGAAATACGTGAGTGTGAAGGTTAAAGCATTGTCCCTTTACAAAGACTCGCAGGGCAGCATGGAGTTGGACAGACTCAGAGCGTAAAGGGTAGGAAGTCTCGGCACATGCAGTCCCCCTGTTCCCCCTGTGGCACATGAGGCAGAGGCATTGGTGGAAAGAAAGGAGCCTTGAGGCAAGGAGTAAAGGTTCTTAACAGCAGCCAGCAGGATGGGGAACAGAGGCCAACCAGGAAGTAGATAAACAAATCTAATGACCTGGGACCCAACCAGCCCCACATGTAGTAGTGTTTTCTTCAGCAGAGCTTGGAGCCTGGATGGAGGACAGGGGATTGCTAGGTCCTGGGTCAAGGGTTGACTGTATGCTTGATGATTAGAAGTGATCAATGATGGATATGCAGGCTGACCAAAGTAGGAAGGAAGCTAACATTTCCTCCATTCAACACCTCCTGTGTGCCAGGCACTGAGTTAGATGCTAGGAATATAGCAGACAACGGAAGATAAACCACCTCTCTAGGATCTTGCAGTGGCTAGTGTCGGACATCAAAAAGTCAGCAACAAAAACGTAAAGATCCTCACAGGTTTTGAGTGTTGTGGAGAAGTAAGCAGAGAAGAGAAGCAGAATATCCTGGGGGATAAGAGGTAGATGTGGAAGACCTCTCTGAGATAGTTACATTTGGTCAGAGACCTAAGCAGTAGGAAGAGCGAATGTAAAGGCCCTGAGGCAGGGACTTGCTGGGCAGAATTTAAGGAATTCAAGGAGGTCCCCAGGGCTGTAATTGAGTGAGGAGGAAAAAAGTTGATACAAAGTGGGAGGAGGGATTGTGTGGGATTTATGGGCCGATGTATGGCCTTTACTGAATGAGAAGGGAGCTAAAGGATTTTGACTGGCAGAAGCATAATCTGATTTATGTTTTTAAAAGGATCACTTGTCTGTGGAACCACTAACTGATTTTTTTTTTTTTTTTAAAGAGAACGGGAGAGTGGGTGAGAGAAGAAAGAGAATCAACTTTGTTTTTTCATCTGACCTTTGTTTCTCCAACACTTAGTTGTGTATGTGGTGCTGGGGTTTGAACTTGGGTCCTTATGCATGCCAGGCAAGCACTGCAACCACTGAACCACCGCTCCAACCCCACTAACTGAAAATCTTAACAAATATTTAATCCTTATTTAATCCACATAGAGATGCCCCATGAAATTGGCCTTATCTTTTCCCCCCTTTATAATGAGGAAATTGAGTTTAAGAGGACGTAAATAACTTTGCCAAAGTCACTCAGATAGATAGTGGCAGAACCATGATTTAAGTCTACATTTTTCTGATTTCCAAGGCCACATAGATTAGGAGAAAAGGGAGGGCTTGGAACACAGGGATTCCAGTGATTTTGAAGGGGCACTGGAAGCAGGAAACAGAATGGCGATCGTTGTGGAAACAGACCACAGGGTTTGGCAGCCAGTGGCATGTTTAAGGAGAAATAGGTGTCAGCAGTGTGTTTGAGTCTTGGCTATTTTCTGGGTGACGGTGGTTCTGTTAACAAAGCAGGATCTTCAAGAGCAGAAGCCTTTCTGGAGGGAGTGATCTGGACAGTGAGGTTGAGGTGCTGGTAGGAAATAGGGAAACACCCAGTTAATTGATCCAGAGAGGATTGCTCAGGGTGGGGACCTAGAATCCTCCTCTGGTGGTTCTGGTTAGAGAGGTGGATATGCCTCCTGAGACAGAAAAAAGAGACAGAGGGGAGAACAAGGGAATGTCCCTTCAGACAAGCAGGGAATAGGAACAAAAACTAGCTTCTTATGGAGATAGAAATGTTTAAAATTTTACCCTTCTGAACTTGGACAGAGGATGAGGTGAACATCGCTTTTGTCATTTCAGTCTCAAGTCAGCAAGGAGGATTAGAGTAGCGCAATACAGAGGCAGTAGGTGTCCCCCGTCATCCAGAATGTGGGTTTCTGTGAGTAGAAGGGCCGTGGCCTTTCGTGCCTGAGCTGGACACCAGGGGAAATGAAGTCCAGTCCAGTGGCTGCTCCTCCCAGGAGGCAGTGAGGAGGTTGGTTTCCTCTTGGGTTAATCCTGGGAGACCAAACATTGATTGCATGTGTTTTCCCATGTCTTTACCAGGGAGCCTCATCTTTACCTTGATTAGCACTCATTTTTGCACTTGGGAAGGAAACCCCTCCCCCTTCTTTTTCCTGAAAGTAAAGCAGCTTGTGGAGGTTGGCTTTTATCCTTATCAGGCCCCATATAGATAGAGTGGCTTGTTTTGCTGTGGTGTATGTTTACAGCTTTCCAGTTTGTTCAGTGCTTCTTTTCCCATGGTTGAAAACTTCTTAAAGCAGGAATCTTGCCTGATACCAGTTCTCGTTATTAGATCAAAACCACCATGTTTTCCTGCTGATCTTTCATTGTACGTCGTCAGATGATGCCTTTTATTTTTATTTGCTGACTCCTCAAAGATGTTTATCTTTAACCTTTTTTAAATGGAAAAATCTCAAATGTGTGCAGACTCCCTAGTGTCCTCATTTCCATCTTGAACAGTGTCACCAGTCCTTTGCACACAGTTATTTTCCGTAATATTTTCAAGCAAATCTTGGATCCAAATGATTCTTTTTTTTTTTTTTTAAGATTGAGAGAGAGATAGACAATCAATTTTATTTGTTTTTCCATTTGGCCTTAGTTTCTCTGACACCTAGTTGTGTATGTGGTGCTAGGGTTTGAACCCGCGTTCTCGCACTTGCCAGGCAAGCACTCCAACCACTAAGCTACCAACTGCTACAACCCCAAATAATTCTTTTTTTTTTTTTTTAACTTTATTTAGTTTTTCACATGGCCTTAGTTGCTCCAACATTTAGTTGTGTACGTGGTGCTGGGGTTTGAACCCGGGTCCTCGTGCTTGCCAGGCAAGTGCTGAAACCGCTGAGCCACCGCTCCAGCCCCCCCAAATAATTCTTTACGGAAGAAAATTTTCTGTAGAAAAGGCCATTGTTATACCTTTAAAGCCAAACTGCAGTTTGCTTGCCTCAGACAGGGCTGTCTTAGTTGTTGGGTTTTTACCTGACCCACACCTTTGCAGAAGCTGCTATCTCAGTGACCCATTTTTTACTGAGTAGATGGGGAATGCTAAGGTGACCCTAAGATTCTCCTGCTGGACTTCATCTCCTCCTGAGACTAGAAAACGAGCATGGTTCTTACACACCGATGTAGTTGTCCCAGGGGTCCCTCCTTGTTTCCACGAGTGTCCTGTATCATATGGAACAGGGCACATCTTGGAGCCTGAGGCCTCAGGGTCAGGTGACCCATAGGTAACCTGGAGAAAACCAGGAAGATCTGCATCTGAACACAGGCCCACAAGACTGAGCAAACTCTGTACCTCAAGATGAGGCTATAGCAGGGATTCCTGTCACATCCCTCCATGCTTTGTTTCTGGTGAATTGCTGGATGTGGACAGTATCCTTTTTATCTGTGTTTGAATGGGATACCATTAAGTGACTAAAATGAACAAGAAGGATGCCTTTTTCACTGCCGTCTTTCTTTGGAACGTGGCAGACTCTTGCTTTTCCTGGCTTGCGTGGCTTCAGGGCCACATTAGTGTACCTGGGTCCTAATTGCACCTTGACTGTTTTGTTTCAGTCGGGTGAGAGTTGTGTGCCTTTATTTCCTGTCTCTTGCATCAGTCTGTTTGTGAGCGAGCCGAGAGGTGATTAATGGGAAAGATAAACATAAGCTTACTGACTGAAAGTCCATCCTGTTTCCTACAGTGTTTTGGTTTAGCGAATTGTTTGTTTGCTGCCCACAGACCACATCTGGTTCGTGTGCTTCTGTAGTGACTGCTGTGTCTTTGTGTATAGGAGCTGGACTTTTAAAAGCAGAGTCAACATGTGATAATGCTTGATAAAGCTTCTTCATCAAGAATCCCAAGTGACAGGGAGGTTTAGACAGCTGTCTGACACCATAATGCAGAGCCTCCTGGGTCTGGGACTCTGCATACAAAATCCTGTTAGAATGTTCTCTGAAGTTGTGTGCAGCACAGCTGTAGCCGTGGGTTTTGAGTGCTGGCAGCACCTGCTCTAGTCTCTTGCCTGAGGATTTCAGATCTATTCCAGCACAGTGCTGCCGCTCTTGCCCTCTCCCCTACACCACCATCCACCCTAGCCAATCAGGAGCCTCCTCTTGATGTGTGCCCAAGAGAATCTGGGAGGAATCCCCATTTTTAACTGCTGTGAATATGAAATTGACTTGGAGAAAAAAATCTCTTTTCCAACTCAAAAAGTAAGGACTGCTTTTGTAGAAAATTTGAGAAATATAGAAAAGGTTTGGGGGAGTTGCTTATACCTCCACAAAGATAATCTCCAGTCAGCATTTTGGTCTTTCCATCTAGTTTTTTCTATGTGCATTGAAGGTTTTCCCTATACTTATATTAATACTCTACATGCAATGTCATACAGCATAAAGAGTTGTACATGTTTTAAAACTTTATTATCTCTTTTAGAAGCCTTAGTTTTCTGCTAAATGGAAATTCTATAATTTATTTATTTATTTATTTATTTTTTAGAGAGGGATGGGGAGAGAGAAGGAGAATAAATTTTATTTCTTTCATCTACCTTTGTTTCTCCAACACTTAGTTGTGTATGTGGTGCTGGGGTTTGAATGAGGGTCCTCACACCTGCCAGGCAAGTGCTCTAACTGCTGGGCCACAGCTCCAGCCTGACATTCCGTAATTTAAATGTGTTATTGAATAGTTAGGTCATTTGTAATGTATTGTGAGCCTCTTTGTACAAAAAGCATTTTCTGTGTTTTCTATTGTTTTAAAATTGGATTTTAAGGAAATAAGACTTAGTGGGTCAAAAGGAATCAACACTTGGAGGCTCTGGGATTGCCCTAGGCTGCCCCGAAGGGGTGCATCCATACCCAGTTCACCATCCAAATCAGTTCTTTAGCTAAAGTTCAGCATTTCCTGGTGGGAATCTCTGGTACTGTTCCAGGTTCCTGACTAGTGATGATTCGGGTTTTAGAAGTCCTCGATGTTCCAGATGGTGATGCTGTCACTCCTTGTCTACTGAGGATGTTGATCAGTCCCTTCTTCTCTGTCCATCCCCCCAAGTTACATGCAGGTTTCTTGACAGCAATTCCACCTGGTCTCAGTTCTCCAATCTCAGTGATGGTCGCAAGGGCTTACACTGGTGTCTCTGTGTGTATGGTTTCTAAAGTGCCCTCACAGATATCATCTCATGTGGGTCAGCCTCTGTCATTGGTACAACTTGGGACATGGTCCTGGGATTCTTGATGTTTTCCAGTCTGTCTGATGATGCCTTTGTTGTTCTTTTGCACAGACCCAGTCCTGCAGGTTCCAACACATGTAGAAGAGTAAGTTTTCTGATTTGTTTATATTTCCCTTAAATTCATTATCTTATTCATTTAATCAGCATTTATGAGGCTAATTGCTGGGAGCACATCAGTGCCCAAGTTTAAGCTATAACAAGAACCAGGAGGTATACAGAATGCTATGATGGCAGCCCATGCTGGGGAGAGGGTGCTGTGTTCCTTGGGGGGAGGGGAACAGTTATTTGAGATGAAACTTAAATTGGGCTTTTGAACTTGAACTTCCAAAGTCTTTGTCTCTTTCTGAGTGTGGTGGCACAGAGCACAGCTAGTCAGGAGGCTAAGGCAAGAGGACTGTAAGTTTGAGGCCAGCCTGGGTAACTTTGCAAGATCCTGTTTTAAATTAAAAAAGAAAGAAAAAGAAAGGGCTGGGAGTGTAGCTTAGTATAGAGTACCACTGGGGTCAGTCTCCAGTTCTGCAAGAAAAAAAAATGTTTGGACCGCTCCCTTTTCACTGTGTCACATCATGGAGAGAAAAGATGACTGTGACCTGCTCCTAGAGTATATCTGTTAGAAGGAAATCCAGATGTCCCCTGTAAGAGGCTCAGATGATGGCACGTCCTAAGTTGCACAGAGACCCAGCCAGGAGTTCCTGAGTGACTCTTGTAGTCAATCTTTAGCAGATTAACTGAATAGAGGACCACCTCCCGTTCCTTTAGCGGGAAGCTGCTGACAAAGACCTCAGTTCATCTTCCTGGAAAGTTCTCTGACATCAAGCTTTCTGAATCTGCTTTTACTGCCTCCATTTAAAAACTAAAATTAGATTTGTTTTACTTGCTTATGTACAATGACATTACTATTAAATATTATATACTATTAAATATTAATTGTTGACCTTCCGTGTGCAACTGAAGAGGAGATTGGAAAGTAGGCCTGCTGGGTCCTTTTAATGTACCCTACCATCATCCAGAGTGCTTTGACCAAATGATGGCTTACTCTTCTATGGTTTCTTCTGATTTTTCCTTTGTAGGTTGTTTTTCTCCACTCATATCATGGGAGCATTTCATTTATTTGTGACTGGAGTGAAAGAGCAATAGGTAGAATTGTGTTCTGTTTACACACTCACACTCCACTGCTCTAGTGTGGTGACTTTGCATGGTTTTGGTATTTTATTTTGTTTTGTGCCCTGGGTTTTACTCTGTCATTAATACTTTTTATTTAATCTCTAGACCTGCCTTCCTCCCAGATCCCAATGATGGCAGCCTGTATACACTTGGGGGCAAGAATAATGAAGGCCTAACGGTGAGAATGTTTAGCTTCTTTGTGGACTCCAGAGTTCTTAACTGTCCTTAACTGTGTCTGCATGCTAAGGCCTGGGAGTTTTAAACTTTATTATCTCTTTTAGAAGCCTTAGTTTTCTGCTAAATGGAAATTCCACTTCTGAGGATTTGGGTTCTGGTCTGGAATGGGACCTGGGCACCATTATCTTTCTACAGCTTCCTAAATGCCCATCCAGCGTTCAGAAGCAGATCCCCACCAGGTGCTGGTGGCCCCACCTACACACTAAAAGGAGGGAGAGCTCCCTGCAGTGACAAGATTCGCTCCAGCTAGAGACCCTCAACTTGGGAGGAAGGGGTGTAGTTTGAAACCCTGTCTCCACCCCCATCCCATTCTTCCCAGAGGTTTATGGTATTCACCCCCATCTCCATTTGAGAATCTAGACCACTGTTTTTCACCCTTTGTTACACATCATAATAACCTGGAGAACTCTGAAAAACTACTGAGTCTTGGTCTCAGTCCCGGAAAGTCCCATTGAATTGATCTAAGTCATCGGGATTTTTTTTTTTTTAAGAGAGAGAGAATCAGTTTTATTTAGTTTTTCATTTGGCCTTTGTTTCTCCAACACTTAGTTGTGTATGTGGTGCTGGGATTCAAACCCAGGTCCTTGCGTGTCCCAGGCAAGTACTTCAATTGCTGAGCCACTGCTCCAGCCCCAGTCATCTGGATTTTTTTAAAAAAATTTCTCAGATAATAGAAACAGACCCACACATATAGCTACCCAATTTATCACTGCAGTGTGATGGGGAAGGATCATCTTTCCAGTAAATGGTGTAAGTCAACAGGGCTGTCCATGTAGAAGAAAAATCTTGGCTCCTATCCCCTACTGTTCACATGAAAATCAGTTCCAGAGTGCATACCTAAATGCACAATGCAAGGAAAAAAATGGAACATCTTTATGACCTTAGAGTAGGTAACAATTTTTGTTTGTTTGTTTGTTTGTTTGATTTAAAGAGAGAAGGACAGTGAGAGAGAGAAAGGGAGAATCACTTTTATTAGTTTTTTGTATGACTTTCATTGCTCAGACATTTTGCTGTGTACGTGGTGCTGGGATTTGAATTTGAGTATTTGCACATACCAGGCAAGCACCGTAACCACTGAGCCATTGCTCCAGCCCCAGAGTTTTTTGATTAGGATATTAAAAAAAATACATTTACTAAAAATTTAGGCATTGATTAAATTAAGAACTTTTGATCTTGAAGAGGAGACAATAAAGTATTGACTTTCCACTTACCCAGTAAATATTTAGAATATCTAAGGCATTCCCATGGACTGTTAGAAAAAGACAGACCCAATAGAAAAATAGAAAAGAATATTCAAACAATGAATAAATATATGGAAAGGTGCTCAATTTTATTCATTGTTAGGGAAATTAAAATTAAAATCACAGTGCTGTGCTGCTACTCAGTATGCATACAACTGTTAACCAGCATGGTTAAATGGGAGCATTAAAAAAAAAAAAAATTGGAAACATGTTGGTAGGGATGTAGAGCAACCGGAACTGCCACGTCCACTGCTTGTGGAGATACAAGGTGGCACAACTGGCTTGGAAAACTGGCAACATACAGTAAAGCTCCCACAACTCCCAAGTGTAAACCCAAGAGAAATGCAAGTTTATACCACAGAAGACATGCACCCAAATGTAGAGCCGCACTATTTATAATGAATAAAAATGGAAACTAGCCAAATAGCATCAGTAGTGAAATGAATAAATAAATTATGGAAAGCCGGGGGGTGGTGTAATCCCAGCAGCTCAGGAGCCTGAGGCAGAAGGATTGTAAGTTCAAGGCCAGCCTCAGCAACTTAGTGAGACCCTGTCTCAAAATAAAAAGGACAGGGTTTAATCCCTGGTACCACAGAGGGCAAGAAAGATGTTGAAAACAAAATCTTTGCAAAATTGTTACAACAGGGAACTGGGTTAGTCCAACATATTGAATGAATATTTAATAAATAAATAAGTACAGGAACTTATTTATTCTTCAGTTAAAAAAATAAATAGTGGAACTCTGTAACAGAACTGAGTCTGTGACTGTACACAACATGGACCAATCTCACAAATATATTCTTGAGCAAAAGCATCACCAAAAAGGCTATACACCAAACAATTCATTTATGTAAAGTTCAAAAACAGGAAAAACTAGTCTCTGCTTTTTTTTTTTTTTTAAAGAGAGAAGGACACTGAGAGAGAGAAAGAGAATCAGTTTCATTTAGTTTTTCACGTAGCTTTTGTTGCTCTGACACTTCGTTGTGTACGGGGTGCTGGGGTTTGAATGCACGTAACCACTGAGCTACTGCTCCAGCCCCTAGTCTATGCTGTTTTGAAGTGAGGATAATAGTTACCCTGGAGAGTTAATGGCTAAGGCACAGGAGTAGGCTTCAGTAGCGCTAGAAATGTTCTATCTCTTCATCTAAGTGCTGGACATGAGAACATTCACTTTGTGAAAATTACTAAGATATGAGATTGTGAGTGTTTTTCTGTTTGTATACCATGTCTTCAGTAGAAGTTTAAGAGATTTTAAGTTCATGAGATCCTAACATGCAGCCAAGGATGAGAACTGGTCTCACGCGTCCTAGTGCATGCCAGGCAAGCACTATAACCACTGAGCTACCGGTCCAGCCCCTAGCCTCCAATTCTTAATCACTTTGTTTGCCAGAAAGTGTTGAACCTCTGAGCAGCCTATAGGTGTTATCCCCTTAGAGATGTAGAAACTGAGCCCAGAGACGTCAAGGAATCTGTCCAAGCTTTTAGGGCTAGACTTGGGACTTAAGGAGGTCTAAATTGAAGAGGGTGCTCTTAGCCCCTACCTGGCTGCCTTCATATGTATTGCAACTTAGCAACTCAAGAGACAGGACATTCCCAGCCTGAGCCTCAAATCAGGAGGGCTGTGGCAATAATCAGCACAGGGAATAGGGCTCCAGACTGGAGGACTGGCAACGACTTTCTGATTATCAGAAACATCTGGCAAAAACCCAGGCATTACTGCATCTCAGTGGCATTTTGTGTTTTCTAAGGCATAGTTTGAATATTAGAATGACAGGAAAATCCAAATTATTGATTAGCGTTTACAGTTCTGTTTGTTAATGCTACAGAGAATTTTTTTCTTTCTTGGAGAAAAAGGGGGCAGTATTGTAGCCTGGCATTTCCATAACAGCAGGTATCTGTAGAACAGTTTCAGAAACAGAATGTTCCAAAAATAAAGTACAGTGAAACGAGATTGACCAAAAGAACTTGTCAGATGTCAGCTGTAGACTCAGAGGAGTTGGTTTTATGATGAAACACATTGAAATGTGTGGGTTCTTTTCAGTTTCTTTTCCTGGTGCCTACCATAACTTCCTTTTTATAACCAAAAGGCTCAGTTTTCTTGTTGTTCAATAGAGAATGATTTACTGAAGAAATCACCAAAACTTCTTTTGTTTCCCATTTAATGATGCCTTCTCATTCCCTCCAAGCTTCAAGCTTGGCCCCAAGGTTGCCTCTCTTCAGCATTAATACCATGACTTCCTCCTACCTCGGAAAAGCATCTTCCTGCTACCTAGTCTAGTCAGCTCTGGATCACTTACCCAAGCTGGGAGAACCCTTCTACCACCCTTAGAGCTACCAAGACAGTGTAACTCCCTCTATATGTCATCTCAGAAAAGGCTTACGTTGCCCTGGGTAAGTGTCCTGAACAGAAGACCCAGTGTGTCCTGTGTCACTTAAAGGAATTAGTTTTCACAGACCTCAGGAGCCCAAGGCCTGCCAGAAGTGGCCATGGAAACACAGGGCAACCCTCCCTTCTTGCATTCAGCTAGGAAAACTCCCATCTGCCAAGCATTCCTCTCTGTAGCAGAACGGGGTAACAGAAACTGATTGCCCAGTAAAGTTGTAATAATTGCACAAGACTTGTTTAACTTAGTTTCCTTTTAAATTTTTCTTGTTTTGTTTTTGTTTTAAAGAAACTTCCCTTTACCATCCCAGAGTTGGTTCAGGCATCTCCATGCCGAAGTTCAGATGGAATCCTCTACATGGGTAAGAGTTCCTGTTCTCAACACTGAAACCTGGATCTCTTTGACAGTGAGTGACAGGTGATCCTGCTGTCACCTTCTGGATTGGCTGCTGCCGATCCTTCTGGGAAAGATCCTTCTGGGAAAGGCCGCTCTTGCTTTAGTTGTACTGCAGGTACTGTTCATGCCAGGATCAGCTGACCAATTAAGAAAGGGTTCCCTCCACCCGGGAAAAGAACTGACAGTATAAGTATGGTTACTCATTTAACAAGCTTTTAGCTGCTGGTCTGGCCTACTCCTGTAATTTCAGGATTGCAACACACCCAGCTGCAGTTGTATGAAATTTAAAGTGAGTACAATAGTCTAAGCCAAGGAAGGAAAGCTAGGCCCTGCCTATTAATTATAGGGCTTTCTTAGTATTTCCTGCTATCAGAATATTTGGTAGAAACAGCACTTAACAGCTTGTCTAGATAAGCTGCCTTCATACCTCTGAGGTCACAGCTTTTAAAGCATCAGCTCACCTGCTTTTCTGTACCACTCTGCTGCCAAAATGTCAATAAAAATGCATTTGTAACACAAAGGAGAGCTGTATTTATCTTGAAATCATAGTAGTAATAATAGCCTGTGTTTATATAGCAACTTTCTTTTTGAGGAACTGAAAGTACTTATTGCCTGTTCCTGCCTTGGGAGCTGCATGTGTTTTTCTGGGTCTCAAATGCAGGCCAGGTTTTAAGTTTTTGCTAGGGTCTCTGGGGCTCTTGCTTCCAGCCCTTCAAAATGAGGAACCCCCAGCCTACTGATTCAGAGGAAATGACCAACAGGCTTTCTCCACTGGGCCATGCCGTGGGCCCATCTGACCATCTATATCACTGTTTCCCAGCTGGTCTTCCAGCTTTCCCCAGTAATTTGTCACTTATGGTTACTTAGAATATTCCATTTCCATCATCTTCATGTGGTGCCGTCTTAAGTGAGTTTGTTAAGCATATTTAAAAGTGTGCTAGTTCCCCAATCCATCCATTAAAGTAGTATCTGGGTTGTGCAGACTGCAGTGGTCTTTGAAGTAACTGGACGTATGTCATGTCAGATGGAAAGGATTAATGGTCCCAGTTGCCTGGTGACATTCTCGCTCTGTCTTTAGTGTTTGTCATATTAACATCTTACTGAGAATGGAGAGTTACATCCATGGACAAGTTACATACGTGTGGAATCAGCATGTATGCTACATCTGCTAGAACTAAGTGTACTGTTAGCAAATTCTAATGCCCTGGGACTTCCCTAGGATCTCACTGTTCTGCTTCCAAGAGTCCTTGCTTGCGGATACTTTTTTAATATGTTAATGAGGAGAAGCCATGGCTTCTGTGAAGATGTTGACCTACAGATCAGAGGCCCTTGCACTGCCTCACCATTCCCAGATGTCCCGGTGTGAATACCACAGATACATGTGCTGTGTATGTACATGTACCACAGATACATGTGCTGTGTATGTACTTGTACCACAGATACATGCCCCTAACATGTTGTTGGCTGTGCTGTCCACCTGCTCTTTCTTTTAGTCAGCTGACCAAGGTGAGGGGTATGACTTGTGGCCTGGGAATAACTTACTGACCAGGGTGGAGGCTGAGATAACTTTGGCCTCGTTAGTATCAGTTTACAACCAGCACCTCTGACCAGTCACAGGTACTAGCTAATTATAGTTATAAACAGTAACTGTAGATCCTGTTCACATGTGGGCTAATTAGTAGGGATATTGACAGATATGAATTATGCTTACCATAGAGATGAACCCCTAAGTACATTTCTGTTGTATATAGCTCCTAGTCTGTGGGAAAAGGATTGCCCTTTACAGTCCAAGAGTTTTCATATTTAAGACCGCTGATTTAATCAAAGCAATAAAATCTAACTTGAAAGTTAGGAGAACTTTTTTCTTAACTATAATTTGGTATTGAGTTTGGGAAAATTTTTATACCAATGATTAGGCTGTGAAATTTTAAGACCCAAAGGCCCAAGAAGTTATCTCCACATTCCCATTTACTTTGTCACCTTCAGAGCACTGTAGAAATGTCTTCAGCATCATAAGAATTTCAGGCCTGTTTCTCAGCATAGAGAAGAACATCTAGAACTCTTACTTTGGCAGTGATAATTTTTCTGGATAGGCCAGGTATAAATGACAGAGTGTCTTGTGACCTTTCAGGTAAAAAGCAGGACATTTGGTATGTCATCGACCTCCTGACTGGTGAGAAGCAGCAGACTTTGTCATCAGCCTTTGCAGATAGTCTCTGCCCATCAACCTCTCTGCTGTATCTTGGACGGACAGGTAAGAAATGAACTTCGTCTTGTATCACCTGCCTGTTTCTAGAAAGGATCTGATGAAGCCCCTTACCTGCCCCTCCTCCTGGCTTGGTTCTGCAGGAGGTAGCCAGGGTTGCCTCTTCCTTACAGCCTGAGCATTTCCCTGTCTGAAACCATGCCGTGCCCCCTGTTCCCTAAGGGATGCAATCTAAACTGCACTGTGACCCCCAGATCCCTGGGGTGCAGCCACCACTTCACTCATCTCAGTCCTCCCTGCTGCATTTCCCTCATTTAAACAATTTCCAGCTCAGATGAACTACCTACAGTTTTCAGAATAGCAGTGCTCTTGTTTAGGACTCCGAATTGTTGGGGGGCCATTGTCAGGTATGCCTGGTTTTGCCTATATGGTAGATGTCCCCTCTTCCTCCACAACTGCTCAGAAGTCCCCTTCTCTGTGAAGATTCTTCCCCTGTCCAGCGACACTTGACTCAGCTCTTTGATTCTGGGGGCACATGTAGCACCTGACAGGCCTGTCATAGCTGCAGCCACATCCCCATGATTGTCCCTTTACAGCCAGGAATAGCATCCATTTCACCACACCATCTTCTCTCACTTTTCTTTTCAGCCACCTTTTTGATGCTTATCACTATATATTTATAAATTTTATGTGCCTGTTTTCTGCCTCCCTCACTAGATTGTCAGTTCTCCTGGGGAAAGCCTTTAATTTGGCTTTAGATTCTCCACCCTGGACATATTACCTGATGCACAACAGGTGCTCAGACATTTGAACAAGTGACTGGGTGAGCCCTGTCTCAACACATCTTCATATGTACAACACCTCACATTTATCAGGGTCACCATGAAAACAGTTGAACAAAAGTTAATATAATATGTACAATTATATGTCAATGATTTTTTTTTAAAGAGAGAATCAAGTTTATTTTTTCATCTGGTTTTTGTTTTTCTGACTGTTTCAGTTATGTATGTGGTGCTGGGATTTGAACCTGGGTCCTCGTGCATACTCTGCAAGCACTCTAACTGCCCCAGCCCCTGTCAATAAAATTTTTAAAAAATATACAAAGCAAGTCATTAACTAAAAATGATGTAAAAACCTGGGATGAATTCATTTGTTGTTGACCTCTAAACTTAAGTCTAAACATCCAGGCAGGCTAAGCTTAGAAGAAAAAGACAGAACCTTCCTTCTGATGCTATGGAAAACAATGTTTTTCTACGAATCACTGAAACTGATCTTAGGCCCTGTAGCAGCTGGCTGGCCTCGCCCGTTACTGGGAAGAAGGTCTTAGTCTGTGGCCTTGTGTGTCCTCCCCCTGGAAAAATCCGGTGTGCTAACTTCCAACTGTTGTGACTGCTCGGGATTTGTTTGCTTGCCTTTTCCGCCAAGGAAAGCCTTACTTTACCTTACGGTGGTTCCAGCTTCGCCTCGGTATAAAAACCGTGTGGTTCCAAATAGAGTTTCTGCGCTTAAGGGAGCTGCGCTATGCCCTCACATTAGGTGTCGTGCCTGTGCATGGCCTGCGAAGCTGTTATTTCCATTATCTATTGCAGCATAACAAACCACCGATCTTAGTGTCTTAAGACACAGCCATTTTATTCCTGACTCTGTGGGTAAGGAATTCAGGAAGGGCTGGGCAGGGACAACTCATCTCTACTCCATACGTCTGGCTCATTCATGTCTGGGTCCTTGGTCCACCTCCATATGGCTTTTCTCCACACGAATAGCCTGGGCTTTTTTTTCTTGTTTTTTTTTTTTTTTAAGAAAGAATTTTATATACTTACCTGGCAGGGGAGATACCATGATCAAGAAGGTGGTTCTCCCAGGGCAAGGCTCTACCATTGCACTTTCGGTGTGCTGACCCCTGCGGTTTCTCCACATGCAGGAAACTTGACTGCATAATTTGTGGTAGTGGGGGACTGCGTTCGCGCTTTCCCCTGTAAGAAAAAAAAAAAAAGGAAAGAATTTTATTTAGTTTGTCATGTGGCTTTCATTGCTGTACACTTAGTTGTGTATGTGGTGCTGGGGTTCAAACCTGTGTCTTTGCACATGCCAGGCAAGTGGCGTAACTGCCGAGCCACTGCTTCGGCCCCTAGCCTGAACTTCTTGATGTGGCAGCTCGGTTCCCATCAGATAAATGTGGGTGTTAGGATTCTTCATAATTTGCCTCATAAGGTCTGAGCTCAGGAGTCCCAGAGCCTTGCTTCCACTGCATTCTGTTGGTGAAAGGAAGTCACGAGGCCAGCCCAGAGCCAAGGGTGGAGAAATAGACTCAGCCTCTTGAGGGAAAGAGTGACTTGCACACTCCCGGGAAGGATTGTAGGTGGTGCTTCAGACATTGTTCCACAGCCCCATCTCAGGTAGTTTACAGCCCTTCTGCTTACAGAATCTGCTCACCCTTCCAAGATTCCCAAGGTCCAGTCACAGCTTCACTCTCAGGAGCCAGCATCTTGGGGTCCATGTCAAGCTAGGAAGCTCCTCTAATTTGGAGGTGAAGGAAAGAGACAAGCTTTCTTTCTCTCCCACCTACCCCTCACCCCACCCAGCATACAGTGGAGAGATAGGATAGCTGTTGTTACCATTCCCATGTAAAAATGGAAGGAAAAGGAAGCACATAGAAGCAAATGGCCCTGAGTGATTCTGAAATTCAGCCAGGTGCTTGATTTCAGCTTCCCTGCTCTGGGGGGCAGGGAATAGTCCATGATTAGGGCCTAGTTCTACCTTCAGGATTGGTTCACATATATATTGTTCTCAGTTGCTCTTGGTTCTGTCCTTTCAAGAAATCCCTCTTTTCCATAAGAAATGGCAGGTTTCTCAATCTCTTCCTTGTTCACTGAAGGTAGGGATCCAGAGGCCTTCTTCCATTTTTTGTCTCTGATTATTGTAGTCTATGGTGATATTATCCTTTAAAAACTTGGTGGGTTTCCTGTGTGTGAAGTTGTAGTCTATAATGTGAGATAAGAACTATGCCCATCAATCCCTACTTTGGAATGTGAGAGTACTATGGCACATTACTCTTATGGTTCTTAGAAACTTTCTTACCTAACAAAGGGTCCACAAGGTATTACCATAAACCTTTTTGAAGTCTCAAAGACTTACCCTGGGTTTGATCTTTGCCCTCAGTCCCCCTGCGTTCTCCTTGAAAGCGGAATGGTTTCTTTAGCTCATTGTCTTGCAGTACGGCTAAGTCAGCATTTTTTGCCTTTTCCCTAGAAATCTCAGCCAGATTCCCTGAGTTCATTCCAAGTCACTCCATGTGATAGTCTGTGTCACCACTGCAGAAGCACATAAGCTGAGTCTCCCCTTTTCAGGTTCTAGTACCAATTTCTTCACTGCTCTTTCAAGTCTCCACTAACATTCCTCTTGTTAGCATCCAGCCTCCACCTGGTCCCAAGGTCAATGCTACATGCTTTAGGTTTTTGCTATGGCACCGTCCCATTTCTGGGTACTGATTTTTAACGTCACCTATATATTGCTTTGTAATAAGTCACCCCAAAACTTCATGGCTAAACGCATGATAGTGCTTATGATTCTATGAACTAAGTCAGGGCACAGCAAAGGGTGACTTGTCTCTGCCATACATGCTGTTGATTCACTCATTTCTCGGACTGTAGTTGTCCCTCCTGTTTTCTCACTCTGCGTGGATAGCCTGGACTTTTTAATATGTAATTTAGGGAGGGTCTGTTTATTGTAACTAGGTAAGGCCATTACCTCAGTAGGTGCCAGGCCCTTCCGTGGTAATGGGCTGATCTCTTTTCTTCAGAATACACCATCACCATGTACGACACCAAAACCCGAGAGCTCCGCTGGAATGCCACCTACTTTGACTATGCAGCCTCACTGCCCGAGGATGACGTGGACTACAGTAAGTGCTCCTGGTGGGCTGCGTGAGGCTGAGCTGGTACCGTCCGTCTATGGGAAATGGCCTCTCCAGACAGAGGGTTTCCTTTAAGACACCCTTAATCACCAAGTTAATGCTTCCCACAGTCACTGTGGCAGGGGCCTCAGTGACAAGCCTAGAGGGAGCCGAAGTAAAATGGTAACAAGTTTAGGCAAAGAAGGAGAAGGGCATGTGTTGTTGAGTTCCTGCGTATCACAGAAGAAATTTGCTGCAGCCCTGGATAGTATAATTAAGAATCCGCACATAAGCTGGGCACAGCAGTGCACACGTATAATCCCAGATACTCCAGAGGTTGAGGCAGGAGGATTGCAAGTTTGAGGCCAGCCTCAACAGTTTAGTGAGACTCTGTCTTAAAAAAAAAAAAAAAAAGTGAATTGGGGATGTAGCTCAGTGATAAAGCACCCCAGGTTTAATACCTAGTATAGGGAGTGGGAGCTCATCATGTGACATCACCAGCCCCATCAAGAAGGCTACTCTAGGGGCTGGAGCAGTGACTTAGCAGTAGAGCCCTTGCCTGGCATGTGCAAGGACCCAGATTCAAACCTCAGCACCACGTATATAACTAAGTGTCAGAGAAACAAAACCAGATGAAAAAACAAATAAAATTGATTTTCTCTCACTCTCTCTCAGTCTTTAAAAAAAAAAAAAGAAGAAGAAGAAGGCTACTGTACATGTGGCTCATTCCCTTGTTATTTCTCTAGTTAATTCTCTTCCAACTTAAGTAATAATTGAAAAGCAGTATGGTTAAACTTAGTATCCAAAAGTCTTTTCTGGTTTAGGACCTAAAATATTTCCATGTCTCTTTCTCTGAATTCTCCTTTGTAAGTAAGGTGCTCATAAGTCTGATTTTCATCTTGATCCATAAGGTTTTGGTTTTTGTTTTTGGTACTGGGGATTAAACCCGGGGTCGCTTAACCACTGAGCCACATCCCCACCCATTTTTATTTTTATTTTGAGACAGGGTCTTGCTAAGTTGCTGAGGCTGACTTAGCCTCCTGAGCTGCTGGGATTACGGTGTGGGCCACCACACATGGCGATCCATAGGTTTTTAAATGATTGCTGTAAAAAGTCAAATTAATAGGCTGCTCCATTGTCTTCTTTTTGCTCAGTATTTAACTCCCACTCACTGAAGAGAATGGCAAAGAACATCCCCAAAGAAGCTGCCTTTTGGAGAATGGTCCTATCTCATGTCTATATGCTGGACAGCCCTCAAGATCTTGATATTGGGGAACCTGAACAAGTTCACTGGAAACCATGAAATTGTTCTGAGAATACTTTAGAAGTCTTGTTTCCTCTAGCTGAGTGACTGCAGCTTGTAGTGAGAACGGAGGATGTGGTTGTAGGATAGAGTGAGACTTATACTTTCGTTATTTGATCTTTACAGAGATGTCCCACTTTGTGTCCAATGGTGATGGATTGGTGGTGACTGTGGACAGTGAATCTGGGGATGTCCTGTGGATCCAAAACTATGCCTCCCCAGTTGTGGCCTTCTACGTCTGGCAGCGGGAGGGTCTGAGGAAAGTGATGCACATCAATGTCGCCGTGGAGACCCTACGCTACCTGACCTTCATGTCTGGGGAGGTGGGCCGCATCACCAAGTGGAAGTACCCATTCCCCAAAGAGACGGAGGCCAAGAGCAAGCTGACGTGAGTGAGGGAGCTCAGGGTGAAAAGGGGCAGCTGTGGCGCTGGCATTTAGAGTAGTCGTCATGGAGGAGGCCACAGGGCAGGGCAGTTGTCTCCGAGGCCCTGAGGAACCTCCTGAGCCAAGACTGGCTCAAGCAGAAGCCCCAGAATATAAAAACCAGGGGTTACTTCTGAGTTTTTAATATTAAGTCAAAGTTATGGGTGGGGATAGGAAGGAAATTGCTGGTATAATTATAGTACAATTTGACTATATCTCTTATAGAAATGGAAGATAAGTATTTTTTAACTTTATTTTCTAAATTATTATTATGTTATATTCGTTTTTAAAATCAGGAAAAAAACGGTAGCGTGTGTATCAAAGACTCAGCAGCTATATTCTCCATCTCCCCCTGCTAATAACCTGTCACTAAATCACTTTTTTCACTATGCCAAGCCTCAGTTTGCTACTTTACAGAGCTATGGGAAAGGTCAGGAAAGATAATGTGCATGAAAGTATTGTTAAAATTATACAGCACCACTCAGATGGACACTATGCGTTGAAAGAGGCTAGAGTCGCTCAGTAGATAACTAGCTGCACAAGGACTGCTAACAGCCGCAGCGGAGGAAGATGGAGGTGAAGCTGTCACCCTGGTACCACCATCAGCCATGGCCCCATCCCCTCCACAATGCCCCCGTCAGGTCATACCACCCAGCAGGAGGCTGGAAGTCTCACCTGGTTTGGAATTTCTCATGCATCCCTTTTGCTGTGGGCATCTGGAGGAGAGTAGTTGACTGTTCCTCTAGGTCTCTACAGAGTCCATGAAAAGCCCAAGGCAGCATGGTAGTGACGCTGGGGATGATGGTGTGAGAGTGTGCTCATCAGCGGTGGGTGCTAAGCTCCCTGGTCATCAGATGTAGTCCTCTGCGCATGCTGTCCTGAGCGTAGTGTAGTCCAGCCCTGGTGTTCTACAGATGTATTTGGAAGTCAGCAAGTGAACCTGAAGTCTTGCTGTCCCATTCCCTGACAGCAACCCTGCCTCTCATTTTCCTCCATGTCCAGGGCTAATGAGGCTATTCCTGTGGATGGTATTAGTGGTTGATTCTGCTTTCCCAAAAGCCCCCTTTTATGGGATCTGGACACGAAATGACTTGGAACACATGTCTGTTTTCTCCCAGGCCCACCCTGTATGTTGGGAAGTACTCCACCAGCCTCTACGCCTCTCCCTCCATGGTGCACGAGGGGGTTGCTGTTGTGGTGAGTCCACCGCAGGGTTTGCAGATGCAGCCTTCTGTTCCTTTTTAGCCAGGAACGGCTGTGAATTACATATGAGTGTCCTGCTGGTTACAAATGTAAGACAGAGCTGACGGTCTCAAGAGCAGTCTCTGCACATACCACATTCTACTTTGAAAGCCCAATATGTGACAAGCAGCTTCTGAAGCCCGGATACCCTAGTGATTCCATGTTACTTTCATGTTCCATTCTATGCTCCCTAGGTGGTGCCCAGACCCTCCTCAAGCCAGCTGCACCAAGTCCTTCTACTGACCTTAGTTTTCTGTGGGAATTGCGTAGGGCAGCCAGAATCTTCTCCCAGATTCCCCAAAGTTCCCTATTTGTCCAGCTTCTGGGCTTTTATAGGAACTGGTGTCATACTTCAAATGCCCCTCTTTCCTCCTTGTCCCTACCATCCCTTCCCTCCTGTGGGCTTCGCCAGCCTGCCATGAGCAGTTGTGTCTCTGAGTGTCTGAGACATTATGATCCCAACTGCTCATCCTGACCCTTCCAGGGTCTGGGCTCTTGGGTTGTATCTGGTCTCCCCAGTGAGTTGGTCACTGCTGCTGTGAGCAGGACAGAGCCAGAGCCAGCACTGGGTGCCTGGCTGGAGTTGACTCCACCCTGTTAGTTGCCTCTGTTGTGATTAGCAGATAGAGACCCACTCCTCCTTCACTGGGATCATCTCCTGATTGCTTCCTGGAGTCCTGTACACACATGCTTCCTGGTTCACTGTACCCAGGTGTAAGAACTGAAAAGGTGTCAGTGGAGCAGTTATGTTCTGAGGGAAGAGCTTCCCTTGCCTGGTCCTGAGTCCTGTGACTTGCTCTCAGTGTCCTACCCTAGAAACTGCTCTTTTGGAGATATGGCAATTCCATCAAGCCTCAGGACAGTGGCTGGGGAGGTGTGCTGCGGGGCCTGAGGAAGCTGCTCTCCTGCGAGGGCTCTTGGGCTCACCACACCATGTCTCCACAGCCCCGCGGCAGCACTCTTCCTTTGCTGGAAGGCCCCCAGACCGATGGTGTCACCATTGGGGACAAAGGAGAATGTGTGATCACTCCCAGCATGGACCTCAAGTTTGATCCTGGACTCAAAGAGAAAAGCAAACTCAACTACTTGAGGAATTACTGGCTCCTGATAGGTAAGAGCTGCCCCTCCATGGCAGCCTACACTGATGGTGTACTGCCTCCTGGTGGCAAAAGCCGGCCTTGCTGGTTTCTGACACTTATGACTGACTGCATTGAGCTGTCATTTCAAGGTGGTCATTTAGACCTTGGAACATTTTTACTCCCAAGGTGATTTAAATGGGATGCGGGATTACCAAGTTGTTTCTGAGAAATTGTTTGTCTACTGTTCAAATTCAAGTACACAGTGACATAAACTTTATGTAATTATCTGACACAACGATGTCTATTTCTTATTTTTCATGGTGACCCTGTGTAAGGAAGCTGTCCTTTTATTTCTGTTTTATAACTAAGAAACCTGAGGCTATTTCTGTGGGAAGTTTGGCTTGGAGTTCATGTGGTTGGGGGACTGAGGGAGGAGAGGGCTAAGACCCAGGAGGACTGAAAGTCATGAAAGCTCAGAGACTGTGCCTAGCCCCGTATTTTTCCTTTTTTTCCCATTGTTGCTGCATCACTAATGGTCCTGAGGTTGAACCGGAGGCCCTGCCAGAGGTTAGAAGTTCAGTTGACAGAGGTGAGAGGCTCTGTGTCCCCAGCAAGTAACCCAAGTAATTAGATGGAAATCTTTCCCCCGCCACACACACTCTGACTCTGCTGCCTCCCAGGCGAGAAGTGGGGATGAATCCCAGCTGGGTGGACTGGAAGGTTGGTAGGGGTGCCAGAACACCCCTGAAGCTCACAAAGTTTTTTTCCCCATCCTCTTCCTCTTGGTGCCTGCAAAAAGGTGAGGCTTGGGGCTGTGGCACAGAGATGGGGATAGGGGGGAAACCATGGGCCTGGGAAGCAGTAGCACCTACCAAATCTGGATGGAGCTGCTGTGTGGAAAATAGGTGTGCTGGAGCCCTGAGGTGCCCCTCACAGGTGGTCCAGGTTCTGTTCTGTGTTCTCCTGACTCCTTGTATCCATTTTTATCTTATTATTTTTGGGAGATTACAAAAGAATTCTACTCTTTTTTTCTTTTACTTTGATATGCATGCACAAATGGGCCTATGGTGAGAAAAAAATAGCTAATTGAGCAGAGACCACTAAACTTACAAGGCTGTTCAGTTTTATGTACCAATTAAGGGGCGCATAAACTGTGCGGGTGACTAAGTGGCACCAAGGAAATATGCATGAGAATACCAAAAAATGCGGGGGAAAGGTCTTTATGTCTAAGTTGTATAATTAGATCCCTTTGAAATAGATTGTTCAAGAAAGACAAACTAGGAAACCTAGCAAATTATAAAGAAATAGTTAAGTAAGGGTGCCACATTTTTGAGGTACCCTCTGGGGCACTCCATAGCTAGTCATTTTAAATAAGGCAGCGGGAGTACTTGACAATTTTCTTGTAAAGTAGGACCATAGGTTATAACCCTTTATGTCCACGTATGTCCTTTAATTTGGTTTTTGTGGAAGATATTAAAGACTCCCAAATTCACATTCATTTTAAAGATAAAATGATCCCACAAACCCAGGAGGCATGGTCTCTGGTTGCCCTAAACAGTGGCCCTGACCTGGAGTGTCCCAGCATTGCCTAAAGCTTTTTCGGATAGGCCCACACCACCCTGGAGGGCCTGATGCAGGAGGTCCAGGCAGGGATTGGCCATGTGCTTGTTCTCTGGAGTATTTACTTAATTGAAGCTGAAAGATAAGTAAATCACAGAGACCAGGTACTACTTGTACAGAAGTGTTTAGGGACCTTGTGATTAGGTTTGTGGAATGGTTGGTTCAGAGTGTGCAGCAAGCTATTTTAAAGGCCTTGCTGTAGAAGCCTGTTTATTAGAACGACAGGAGGGACCAGGGGAGTCTGGGCCCAGGGTTTCCATAACACCCTCTTGGTAGGTATCCTGTAGACAGGACTCCGAGCACTAAGAGTAGGCACTGGGGGAAGGGGCAGGCAGGATACCACAGCAGAGTGACATGTGGAAGGACAACCTCATTTCTCTTAGCCAGAGGTCTTTTGTCAGTGGGCCTCAGTTACTTGCAGTTATCCATGTTCAGATTCCTGAGCCCACCTGCAAGTCTGGTTCAGGGGTCTGAAGTGGGTAATCACACAGCGGGAGGCCCTGCTCCTGAGCAATCATGTCTTTGTGCTCCTTGGTAGACAAGGAAAAGCTTATAGTGGTTCGAAACAAGAGTGAGTTCCCTTAAAGATGGTGTTAGGTTGGGCTGGAGCGATTGCTCAGAGGTAGAGTGCCTGCCTGGCATGTGTGAGGACCCAGGTTCAATCCCCAGCACCACATACACAATTAAGTGTTGGAAAAACTAAAAACAGATGAAAAAAAAAATAAAATTGATTCTCTTAAAAGAGAGAGAAAGATGTTAGGTTGTAAGTAGAGACCTAAATAGATTAAGGTCAGGTGAAGGATTGAGGAGGGGATTTTCCAGGTCAAGAATCACCTAGCCTGGACCTGTTCCTGATAGTTTTCATCTCGGCACTTCACTCGGGTCAGAGCCTCTGATAGCTTTGGGAGAATAAGGGGGAGACCATAAGGTGAGAGACCTCAACAGGGAGATCTGATCCGAGTGAGAGAACAGAAAGGAGAACCTGATGGAGAAGGCTGCTGGTGGCCTCAGGAGGAGGCAACTGGGCTCTTTTAGGTTGCACGTGGAGTAATTTTAGAGAAGCAGATTAGCAAACCACATGAGATCCCAAGTCCTTATTTTAGTCATCTCTCTCTCATGGCAGTTTTCATCCAATAATAGATGCTCAGTGAATGTGTATTGGATGCCAGGTAGTCACGAAATAGTTCAAGGAGAGCATTGAGTGAGCATTGGGAGAGCTGTGACACCCCATCATCCATCCAGCAGATGTTCCCTTTTGTCTTGGGAGTGATCGCCACTTCCTCAGATAGAAGCGCTCAGATAGATCTGAGGAGGGCTAGAACTGGCCCGAGCAGCCAGGCCACTCCAAAGGCAGCTGGGTGGCCTTGCTGCTGATGGTAGTGGGGAAAGCATGGGCAGGAGAGCTTCTTGGACTTTGAAGGAGGCTTCCTAATGCTCCACCTGTGAACTGGGCACATGAAGCCACAGGCCTCATTTTGGAACACATTACAAATGCCGCGAACCCTCTCATGATAAGAACATGTCTTTGTTCTCGTTATGAGATTCATATTATATTCTGCCAAGTAATACAATTGCTGGTTTGGTGAAATTTTTCTCGTTTTCTCTTACTTTGTAGATGTGGTTTTGCCTCGGGGAGCACCTAGTGGGTAGTTCAGCGTTGAATGTCACCACTGCTTGGGAAACTGTTCTCATTTAAGGTTTGCTTCCTTTCATAGGACACCATGAAACTCCACTGTCTGCATCTACCAAGATGCTTGAGCGATTTCCCAACAATTTGCCCAAACATCGGGAAAATGTGATTCCTGCTGATTCGGAGAAGAAGAGCTTTGAGGATGTGAGTGAGCAGCTGGCTCTCCCTGCCAAGCACTGGGGGGATGAGGCAGTAGACTTTGCCCCTGTCTTAGAGCTCACAGTCTATCTGGAGGGAAGAGGACCACACCAGAATCCATAGCCAAGGAGATAAACTGTTCAAGGCTGACTGGGAGGAGCAGGAAGTGACTTGTGAAGGAAGGTACAAGAAAGGCAGCAGCAGACAGCAGGCCTGGATGAATGGCTTAGGTTTGGCCTGATGGGTGGGAGCCGGAAGGCCCTGGAGGGAAGGGAAGAGCAGAGGTGAGAACCTGGGTGGGGATAAGGCTGGAAGACCTAGCACTTGCCCTGTCAGGAGACAGGCCCCACCGGATCCAAGGCTCACATCCAGGGAGGGAGCAGCAGGAAATGAGCTCGCTTGGGCAGACAGGAATCACATTCTCAGGTCTCAGACAAGCCTGTTGGAGGGGTTAGGGGTCGAAGAAGAAGAGTGGAGACGTCAAGGGCAGACAACTGAAAGTGGCTTGGTTTGAAATCACAGAGGGTTGGTCTGGCAGGGCTTAAGGGCACTTGGAGGGTGGAACCTTGGACAGCAGGGAAGCTACCCAGGTGGCAGCTGCCCTGAGGTGCTGGTGTGGGGTGTGCTAGTGAGGGTCTGCACTGAGACCGAGGGCCTACACAAATTAGGGTGGTTTGAGGAGATTTTAGTAGCAGGACTATTCGCACAGGTGTGGACAGTACCAAGGGATCTCGTGGCAATCCTTTGCCTGAAGCCAGAGGGGAGGAAATGGAGAGGGTCCCAGACCAGGAGCTGAGAGCTTTGATGAGGGACGTGCAACCCAACAGAATTTGGCCTCATTTTCCTTCCTCTGTCTTGTCTGCTGGTGCTCCCTGTTGGCTTCACCTAGTCAAAAAACAGAGGGCGTGGGTGACCATTGCTCTGGAGCACACAGGTCAGGCTTCTGAGGCATGAAGCAGGTGCTCTGTGGCAGGAGACCCAACGTGGCCAGCAGAGAGGGCTGGTGGGCGTCTGACGCCTTAGGAAGTCAGTTGGACCTGGCAGCTGCAGCCCCACCTTGGAGGCCCCAGTGATGGGGAAGGGGCCTGGGCTAGGGGAGGGTCAGGAATGAGAGCAGCTGCTGAGGTGGAGACCATGGTCTCAACAAATTCACTTCAGAGTCTGGGGCACAGTGTCTTCGTCCGTCACCTGGAGGTTGCCAGATTGGAGGAACACACTGATTCCTAAAGCAGCGATTTTGAATAGCCTTGCCCTAAGAGCTTATTAAAGTCGTGCATATTCATTATAAAACTATGAAGAAGAAAATAAGACAGTACCCTTAATCCAACAGAGATAGCCATAGTCCAGATTTTTATATTTAAATCAGATCTTTCTCAACAGGTCTTTTAAAATCCATGAAAATAGTCTGACTCAGGCAGTAATGAGACTGACTTTTTAAACACTGCTGAGCACAGGCAGCCAAATGAGTGCCCTCACTGGTCATAGCCAGCAAGCATACCTCAGCTGCCTGCGACACACCAGGCGGACCACACCTCCCGTACACTGTGGGAGACAGTAGGTGGTGGTCTGAGCAGAGAAGGTTGTGCCTGGAAGGGCTGAGGGAGCAGCTGGGGAGAGGGAATGGTGTGGGAGGCAGAAGGCCAGGGGGTGTTAAAATGACCGAGAGAATCGGTGCACATAGCTTGGAGGCTGTGTGCTAATCTAGTTGGCAAACAGGAAAGGCCATCCCTGGAGCCCTGGGTGTGAGTGCCGACCAGCGCACTTCAGAACTCCGCCTGGAGGTCCCAGGGATTCTGAGAAGCTTGAGCTTTATAAAATTTTATAACAATGGCTTCTGATGCTTTTCAAAATCTTTGGGAAAATGATGGAATTCTTGAATAAATTATTTTAGTTTGGGAGTTGCAATAAAAATTTACAAGCAACATAAGAAAACAATTCCCTCCCCAGCACTACAGAAGAAAAAAGAAAGAAAGAGAAAGCAGGCAAGCAGCTTCATTACCTCAGAGGCACGTGTATGTGGGAACTGCCCTTTCCAACGTGAAATGGCATCGTCAAGTTGACCCCCAGCTTTTCACCAGACGGTGTTACGGATACTTTCAGAGTTTCCCCAAATATCAAATCTAATATCAAAGGAGAAGGTTTTTGCCTTCATTGAGCACTTTCAAAAGAATCTCAGGGTCTGGCTGGATGTGGTGGCGCATGCCTGTAACCCCAGCAACTTGGGAGGCTGAGACAAGAGAATCACAAGTTTGAGCCCAATCTGAGAAACTTAGCAGACCCTGTGTCAAAATTTAAAAAGAGACTGGGAGTGTAGTTCAGTATTCGAGCGCTTGCCTAGAATGTATAAGGCTTTGTTTGGTTCCATCCATAGGATGGAACCACCACAGACACAGAGAGAGAGAGAAGAGAGAAAGACTATCAGGTTCTAAAAGGCATTTCCAAAAGTGTTGCTCTGAAATCTGGTTTTGAGCAATGATAATGTCACATAGAAACTTAAGGCCTTGCAGAGCCATTCCCTGGGGAAGAAGCAATCATTGTCTGGCTATGTGAGCTTTGATGAGCTCAGAAAAAATCCAGCACATTAGAGAACATCCCTGTGTTGTAAATAAGGACAGCTTCTCTTGATCTTTCACCTTGCCTGTATCTGGCTAGAAATTCTGCAGTGACGTAGTGATTGTCTCTCATAAAAGGTTATCAACCTGGTTGATCAGACTTCAGAAAACGCGCCAACCACCGTGTCTCAGGATGTGGAAGAGAAGTTGGCTCGTGCCCCAGCCAAGACAGAGGCCCCTATGGACTCCATGCTCAAGGACATGGCCACCATCATCCTGAGCACCTTCTTGCTGGTTGGCTGGGTAGCCTTCATCATCACCTACCCCCTGGTAAAGTTCATTCTTACCCCGACCCTCACCCCGCCACCCTCCCATGTGTTCCTGAACTTCTTCACTCATCACCTCATTCAGTAAGGTCCAGAAAAAAATGGCCAAAATGTTTCTTTTCGCATTTAAAAGTCAATATTTGAACCAGACATAGTGAACATGACTATAATCCCAGCTACTCAGGAGGCTGAGGCAGGAGGATCACGTTCAAGACCAGTCTAGGCAACTTAGTGAGACCCTGTCTCAAAATAAAACAGACTGGGATGTAGCTCAGTGGTAGAGCACCCATGGGTTCAATCTCCAGTACCACAAAAGAAAAGTTAATATTTGCTTATCTTCAAAAATTTTGTGCTGGGCACTGTGGTACATAACTGTAATCCAGCAGCATGGGAGGCTGAGACAGGAGAATCACAAGTTCGAGGCTAGCCTCAACAACTTAGTGAGGCTCTAAGCAACTTAGTGAAAACCTGTCTCAAAAAGGGAGAGCTACCACTGTAGCTCAGTGGTAAAGCCTCCTCAGTTAAAACTCCAGTACCAATAAATAAATAAATTTGTACTTAAGAGATGCTGTCATCTTAGAAAACGACAATTTTGTGTCTAAATCTTAGTGCTTTTCCAGAAGTGGGCTGTAAAAGCCTATTTATAAACTTGCCCACAGATCATTTTGAGTGTTAATTCTACCTTCTTTTTTAAGAAGGATGAGATAAAAATCTTTCCTTCCTCCCTTGAAAATTGTCTGTTGTATCAGTTAGATCTAAAAAGGTGGTGTGTCAATTGCTTCGACTTCCTAGTTGGAAAAAACTGAGCAAAAATTCTGCAACTGAGCTGGCAGTGGGTGGGATGAGAGCTCAGTCCTTCCAGAGAATTGATAGAGTACCAAGGTGTTGCCTCCTCAGAACATGGGTGCTCAGGGCACTGGGACAGCAATCCCTTCACACGCTTTGCTTTCTGTGGACAAAGTCTGTTCACCTGATAGTTTTATATTTTTACCTCACACAGCCCTATGAGGTCATTATTATTTATCCTCTGTCTGCAAAAGAAGAAACTAGGCTCTGGGCAGCCATGCACCTCCCCAGGGCACTTAGTAAGTGGCGTTTCCAGGACTTCAACCCAGGGTAAGGAAGAGGGGGAGCTAGCAAACTCCCCAGGGAGTTGTGGCTGTGCCCCAATCCACTGAGTCACCTTCCGTGCCAGGGTAGAAATGATCACAGATCGCTGCCATTTCTGAACCCCTCTGGGTATTTGAGAGAAGTGAGGGTTCAGGGATGTGGCATGAGGGCTGAGGCCCCATGCTGCCTCATCATGGCCATGAGGCTGGGGCAGGTGGCAATGAGATTCCTAGCCCCACTTCCTTGCTATCCTCTGGCCTGCCAACCACCCAGACGCTGACCCCCATCAAGTACACAGCCATGGGAATCCGGGTTTGCTTCACCCACACATTCCCTCCTACCTCATATCCGTTCTCCCCGTTCAGTTTCACCTTTGCAGTAGTTCCCAGACTTTATAAAAGCCCCGGAATTCTAGGATTAAATAGAAGTACCTTCCTCTGGGCCTGCCCTCCACCCAGGGCACCTCTGTTGCTTCTGACTGGCGGTCATGCATCCTCCAGCCCCGCCAAGATTGGGGGATGGCTGGCCTGGGAAGGGTCTAACTGGCAGAATGACCTCTGGGCATTGGACAGATTGTGCCTCTCTGTGGCTTCCCCCTGGCCTGGTGCCCAAGGGTCACGTAAAGTACACCTGGCCCTTGCTCTGCGGCTTGTGTCCCTGAGGGAGCGTCACCACACTTACCTGGATGTGTTTCTCTCCCCAGAGCATGCAGCATCAGCAGCAGCTCCAGCAGCAGCAGCTCCAAAAGGAACTGGAGAAAATCCAGCTCCTGCAGCAGCAGCAGCTGCCCTTCCACCCCCCTGGAGAACTGACCCAGGATGCCGCGCTCCTGGATACCTCGGGTCCTTACTCGGAGAGCTCAGGCACCAGCAGCCCCAGCCCATCCCCCAGAGCTTCCAACCACTCTCTGCACTCCGGCAGCTCTGCCTTCAAGGCTGGCGTCAGCCCCTTCCCGGAGCAGGACGAGGAGGGTAAAGCCCATTGCCATTTTGGTGCTGTCTTAGCTTTCCTTTGAACTCCACTTGAGAACCAGAGTGCACCATGTCCTTCCGGGAGTCTCCACGAGATGATTGATAAAGGACCTTTCCTGAGGGCTTACTGTGCTCCCTCACTTCCTCCTACTCTGGGTCTCTGTGCAGTGGATGAGCTTCTACTCCTTCCCATGGCATCTCCCTCAGGAGGTCTTCCAGGGGCCACCTTGGCTGCCCCCCCGCTTCCCCACAAGGCTGGGAACTGCTGCTGACCAGAGGGGAGAAGCCTCTCAGGCTGATTACGCAGGAAAGGGCAGCTGCCACCACCTTCCTTTTGGGGAGTTGGCTCAGATACTGTGGGGCCCAGGGTCTGGGGTGACAGACCGAAGCTGTGCAGGGACCTCAGAGCCCTAAGTGCCAGTGGTCTCACCAGCTCACCTCTCCAGTGGTCTCACCAGCTCACCTCTCCAGTGCCTCTGCTAGGCGTTTCAGGGGCAGGTCTTTGAGGTGGAACGTTTTCTTTTTTGTTGACCGTTGCGTAGTTTTGACTGCACATGAATGCATTTGAAACTGGAGAATCCCTCTCTTCAGGAGGGCTTTAAGACATGGGTTTTCACAATAATGCAAGGGGAGGAGGCAGCAGCCCTGAGCGTAAGTGTGACCCTTTGCACCAGGAGGGGGGGGGTGGAGCCTCTTAAATCCCAACTCTTTTTTTTTTTTTTTTTTTTAAGAGAAACGGAGAAAATGAGAAAGAGACAGTTTTATTTGTTTTTCCATGTGGCCTTTGTTGCTCCGACACTTAGTTATTTATGTAGTACTGGGGTTCAAACCCAGGTCCTCATGTGTGCCAGGCAAGTGCTCCAATTACTGAGCCACCACTCTAGCCCCTAAATCCCAACTCTTAATTAGAGGTCAGGAAGCTGGTAGCCGTCTTAACCTTGAAATTCTTTAGGAGATAACTTTAGTAAAGCAATCTCTTCTTTCTTTTTTAAACAAGGTTTTATTTTTCATTGTAGTTTTACATATTGAAGGGCTTTGCTGTGACAGTCTCTTCTTTCTTACCTTTTGTGCCAGATGAGGAAACCAGCATGGTGATGGTTGGGAAAATTTCATTCTGTCCCAAGGATGTCCTGGGCCATGGAGCTGAGGGCACAATTGTGTACCGGTGAGTAGAGCAGTCAGTCCTGCTCCCTCCTACCAGGTGTGTGAATGCCTGTCATTGCAGGCTGAGAGTTAGGCTCCAGGGGCACCATGGGGTCAAAGTGGGACCATGGCAGGTGAGGCCCACATCCAGGAAGCATTAAGAGATGTGCCATCTGTGGGCTTGCTGGCAGTCAGTCAGGGGCTCTGGGCTGTGAGGCTGATGAGGTGGCCTCCTGTCACAGGAGGAGCACTGTGGCTCCACAGGTCTGGTCTCCTTTCCATAGCTTGACTCACACCCATCAAACACAAGTGCTGCTCCTTGTCCCACAGGGGCATGTTTGACAACCGTGACGTGGCTGTTAAGAGGATCCTCCCTGAGTGTTTTAGCTTCGCAGACCGTGAGGTGCAGCTATTGAGAGAGTCAGATGAGCATCCGAATGTGATCCGTTACTTCTGCACGGAGAGGGACCGGCAGTTCCAGTACATTGCCATCGAGCTCTGCGCAGCCACCCTGCAAGAGGTGGGCCACCGACAGCTTGGCCATGGCCAATGTAGCCTCCCTTACCCTGCCTGCTGGAATGATGTTTTAGGGACTGCCAATTTGTTGTTTGTTTGTTTAAAGAAAGAGAGAGAGAGAGAGAGAATCAGTTTTTATTTATTATTCATCTGATTCTGGTTTCTCGGACACCAGTTGTATATGTGGTGCTTGGGTTTGGCAAGCTCTCTAACTGCCGAGCCTCCTCTCCAGCCCCTATTTATTTTGTTTTATGAACTTTATTGAAGTTGCAATACAATGAAATGTACTCCTTTTAAATGTACACTTTGATACATTTTGACAAATGTGTGTACGTATATATATTCATTATTCATTTAACCCCAAACACCAAATGTAGAGTATTTTTATCACCCCAGTTCATTTATGTATTTATTTATTTGGGGGGTTAGTAGTAGGGATTGGACTCAGGGATGCTTTACCACTGAGCTATATCCCCAGGCCTTTTTTTTTTTTTTTTAATAGGATCTTGCTAAGGTGCTTAGGGCCTCACTAAATTATAGAGACTGGCCTCAAACTTGGATCCTCTTGTCTTGGCTTCCCAAGTCACTGGGATTGTAGGCATGTGCCACCACACCTGGCTCACCCCAGCTTTTTTGTTTGTTTAGGAATTTTTTTTTTTTAAAGAGAGAGGGACAGTGAGAGAGAGAGAGAAAGAGAGAATCAATTTTATTAGTCTTTCATTGTTCTGACACTTCGTTGTGTACATGGGGTGCTGGGGTTCATGCGTCTTCATGCGTGCCAGGCAAGCACCATAACCACTGCACCACCACTCCAGCCCTAGGAATTTTTTTTTAAAGGAGAGAAAAACAGCGAGAGATACAGAGAGAATCAATTTTTATTGAGTTTTTCACATGACTTTCATTGCTCTGACATTTAGTTGTATACACAGGTGCTGGGGTTTGAACCTGTGTTCTTGTGCATGCTGGGCAAGCGCCGTAACTGCCGAGCCACTGCCCCAGCCCTCACTCCAGTTTTAATGGGTTGGTCTTTTCAGCATGCCTGGACAGTCTTAGGTTGCAGCTGGCATCTGTCCCCCCTTCAGCCTGCAAGGATTCTGGTCAGTTGTTCTTCCTGATGTGTGCTCGGAGGTTGCTTGTTGATGAATCCAGGCCGTATGGTCATCCAGCAAACTCCTGTCACTCCATTTCCAGGCTCACCATGAAACATTTCAGTACATTTGAATTCCCCCAGAGGTAGTGAACTTAAGTGTCTTGCCTTCTTATTTTTCTCACTGCAAATTACTAAATTGGAGCTTATTTAAGTCAGTCTGTGACTTAGAAGTCTGTTGGAAAATAGGAACTTTGATAGAAAATGTTGGTAATAAAATAGAATCAGGAATGCGCTCAAGATGCAAGAAGTCCTGAGGGCTGTGTGCTGTGACCTTGCCGTTGTGTCTCTTGCAGTATGTGGAGCAGAAGGACTTTGCCCACCTTGGCCTAGAGCCCATCACCTTGCTGCAGCAGACCACCTCAGGCCTGGCGCACCTCCACTCCCTCAACATTGGTGAGAGGCTCCCCTGCGCCAGACCCAGCGCCCTGGCGGGCTCTGCCTGGCACTGGGGGAACCTTGCCTCTATTTAGTTCTTTGCTACATCATAATTGTACAGGGGTGGCGGGGGAGCTTAGAAGGACCCTTGACAAGTTGTATAAGAATTTGAGGAGGCATCTTAAGTAGTTGAAAACCTTTAGAAAGGATATCAGGCATATAGGGGTCTGATGAAAACCCATTCCTCCTTATAGGAGACCCATGGTAAGCATTGGATGAATCTGGAATTCTCTCTTAGTTCACAGAGATCTGAAGCCCCACAACATTCTCCTCTCCATGCCCAATGCACATGGCAGGATCAAGGCCATGATCTCTGACTTTGGCCTCTGTAAAAAGCTGGCGGTGGGTAGGCACAGCTTCAGTCGCCGTTCTGGGGTGCCTGGCACTGAAGGCTGGATCGCCCCGGAGATGCTGAGTGAAGACTGCAAGGAGAACCCTGTGAGTAGTGGATGTGAAAACCACAGCCCCATCATTGCACCTTAGTAATCAGAACATTCACACGTTCCTGGAGAATGCATTCCTTTGACAGCTTGTATGCAGACATTTCCCTATAGTCTCACACTTAGGTACATGAAGGGGCAAATGTAAGCAGTTGTTGATCTTCTTAATCTGTTCTTCCAATCACTTTTATTTGTTTATTTACTTTTTAAGATAGAGAGAGAGATATAAAAACAATTTTATTTTTTCATCTGGCCTTTGTTTCTATGACACTTAGTTGTGTATGTGGTGCTGGAGTTTGAACCTGGGTCCTTGCGCATGCCAGGCAAGCACTTAAACCGCTGAGCCACCACTCCAGCCCTTTCCAATCACTTTTAAACCCCATTTTTTTTTTTAATTTTGGAGAACTGGGAAATCAGGACTTGCATAAGATAAGTAAATGTCTAGTTTTCATTGTTTTTATATTGTTTTTGTTTTCCTAGTTTTTATTTTGAGAATTTTTAGACATGCGGAAAACTGAACATTATTGAGACCTGTGTACCCCTACCTGTTGATACTTTTGCTATATTTGCTTTGCCTTTCTCTATTGCTGAACATATCAGTAGCAGCATCCCAGCCTTCACCCCTATGTACTACAAACATGTGTCTTCTAGGAACGAGTACCTTCTACTTAGTCACCTCTATACCATTATCACACTTGAACATTCAGTACTGTTTTCATCCTATAACCATATGTTCACATCTCCAGTTAGTTCCCAAACGTCTCTTGTACACCAGGATCCCCTCAGTTGTCTTGCATTGCTTATGGTTGTATCTTCCTAAATTCCCAGCTGTCTCCCCGTTTATTCTGTTCCTTGTGGCTGATATGTGGAGAGTCCAGGAATGCCCTGTCCTGGATCTGTTTGCATGTTTCCTCATGACGGTGTTTAACATTTTCCTCTTCTTTGTATTTCCTGTGAACTAGATGTTAGTCTAGAGGCTTGGTTAGATTCAGAAATATTTTGGGCAAATCAGATCACAAGTCACTACACCAGAAGGCACGTGATAGCAGATTATACTTCTTATCAGTAACGTTAACCTGGATCGCAGGTGTCCACTGAGCTCTCTGCTGTGAGGGTTCATTTCCCCCTTTGGTATCCTCTGGCAAAATGTGTAGCAGTCATTCACCCAGTGGCTTTCATCTGTTGACCATCCTTCCTGAAGCATCATTGCAATGAAATTCTTCTTATATGGCCTTATTTTTTTTTTTTTTAAGGGAGAGGGACAGTGAGAGAAAGAGAATCAACTTTCTGTATTTCTTCATCTGGCCTTTGTTTCTCCAACACTTAATTGTGTATGTGGTACTGGGATTCAAACCTGGGTCTTTGCACATGCCAGGCAAGTGCCCTAACCTTTAAGCCACAGCCCAGCCTCTTATCTCTCTCTCTCTCTCTCTCTTTTTTTTTTTTAATAGAGAAGGGACAGTGAGAGAGAAAGAGAGAATCAATTTTATTTTGTTTTCATGTGGCTTTCGTTATTCTTACACGTAAGCTGTGTTCGTTTTGCTGGGGTTTAACCCACAGACTTGTGCATGCCAGGCAAGCGCCGTAACCACTGAGCCACTGCTCCAGCCCCTTATCTGGCATTTTTAATGTAAAGAATGCATCTATTTTTATTGCCTTTGTTTTTTTTAAATCACTATGGACTCAAAATTCATTGGTGTCATAGTCAACTGTAGTCACTATTCATTTTGTTGTTGCTCTTACTCCTTTTGATCCTCATAATGTTTCAGATTTGGCCAACAGCAGACCCTAAACCTGGTTGTGGCATTTATTTGCTAAGCGTGCACTCATGTTTGAACATTTTTCTTTCTAGCTCAAGTCATCAAAGGCTCACCATAAATCCCTTCCCTGATACCAACCTGGGTGGGATCAGCTGTCAGGAACAGATTAGACAGGGTAGAAGCCCTCTTATCCAGTTTCCTGGGGGTTGGGCTGGAGCAGTGGCTTGGCGGTTAGTGTGCTTGCCTGGCATGCGTGAGTACGCCAGTTCAAACCCCAGCACCACGTACACAACAAAGTGTCCTAGGAATGAAAGTCACAGTTTCCTGAGGTAGTAGCTGGTCGATCACACAAGTCAGGAATGATAATAAATTATAAGAAATTATACACATATCTTAAACACGTTTGTTTTTATTTATTGATTGATTGGTACTAGGAATTGAACCCAGAGATACAGTACCACTGAGCAACATCCCCAGTCCCTTTTTATTTTTTACTTTGAGACAGGATCTCTTCGAGTTGCAGAGAATGGCCTCTAACTTGTGATTCTCTGGCCTTAGCCTCCCAAGTTGCTGAGATTACAGGTGTACACCACTGTGCTCAGCTTTTAAACACATTTTCACTTTTTCCTTAAAGTTCTTTAAGTAATAGGAAATTTCTGCCAGAGGTCAAGGTTTTTGTTTTTTGTTTTTTCCCATCTTCAAATTTGGATCTGACTGACTTGCTCATTTTTCTCTTGCATTAAGCACACTCATGCCACTTCTGCGACTTCTTGATTGAGGCAAAGACATTTCAAACACTTCTTAAGGGCTGTGAAAGCGGAATCCTGGCTTCAGCTTTTCATGCTCCAGGCCCTTACTATTGGATCCCAACTAACTGCACAGCAGCGTTGTAACCACTTCCTTTCATTAAGCCTCTCCAAGGATTCACTGATCTCCACCTTTGTGGCACTCCCATTTTCCCAGTTTATGGAATATTTAAATGACAAGGACAAATGTCAATAATACATTTGAGGTGGAACTTAACTGGGACCTAGGCAGGCAGGACAGGTGCTATGCTGGGGACAAGAGGCAGCAGGATGGCTCAGTACTGCGAGAAGGTGAAGTTGCAGTCAGGAGAGATATCTAACTGTGGTGACCATGTTCTTGTCCCTAATCTGTCACTTGAATAAAGAAAATTCTTATATGATAGAATAAGAGCTCTAGGTTTAGAATTAGACCTGTCGTGGTTTGCTACTGTCCAGCAGGGACCCTGAGCTTGTCCTTAAACCTGTCTGAAGAGAGGAAGGACAGTGAGACAGAGACAGAGAAAGAGAGAATCAATTTTTATTGAGTTTTTCTCATGGCTTTTGTTGCTCTGACACTTGGCTGTGTACATGGTGCTGGGGTTTGAATCCATGTACTTGCGCATGCCGGCCAAGCGCCGTAACCGCCAAGCCACTGCTCCAGCCCCATGCTATATTCTTAAGACCTTGTTTTCTCCAGCATGAAAGGCAATGAGTCCCTGGCCTTCTCTCACAAGTTGTCCCGTGGAGAATGTTAGAGGCGGAGCCCAGTAGTGGGGATTCCAGCTGTGTTGGGGAGCCCCAGGCCTTAGGCCTTAAGTAGCATGAGCTAGAAGTCACACACATGTCTCCTCGAAGAGAAACTCACTGCGTGATTTCACGCTTAAGCGAGTGGTGATATCAGATGATGTCAGCCACAACTTCATCGCAAACTTGTCAGATAGTTTCTTTCTGATTCCTTCACTTACTAAGCTTAGATACCTGTGTGCTGGCATCTTCTAGGCCCTGGGGCACAACAGGGAAATGAACACGGAGCTCCCCTGATGAGGACTCCCCTGTCTGTTGGGTAAAGAATGTCTAAGGGGGGGCGTCCTGGGGCCGAGCACTGTTTAAGTTGCTGTTTTCACATATGAACACATCTGGTCTTCACAACGGCCCCTTGAGGAGCACATCACCACTGTCTTTGTCTTACATGTGAGGACACTGAGGCACAGCGTGATCAAGGTTGAGAGGCAGAGCTTGCATCCCAGACAGTTGGCTCTCAAGTCCTTGTCCTCCACTGTGAACAAGACACCAGGGCTGCTGTGGGCAGTTAAGATCCGTCAGCGGATTCTCAGCGGATTCTCCCAAGACACCTTCCGGGGGCTGAAGTAGCAGCAGTGCCCTTCCCCAGCTATGAGCGAGGCGAGAACTCTGCCCGAGGCCTCTTACACCCTCGTTTCCTTTCAGACCTACACGGTGGACATCTTCTCTGCGGGCTGCGTCTTTTACTATGTCATCTCTGAGGGCAGCCACCCCTTTGGCAAGTCCCTGCAGCGGCAGGCCAACATCCTCCTGGGCGCCTGCAGCCTTGACCACTTCCACCCCGAGAAGCATGGTGAGCCCGTGGGGACTGGTCTGACTCCTAGAGGCCCCATCACCCCCGCTGCTGACCTCAGGGCTTCAGGGAAGCCCTGAGGGACTGGGGGAGCGCTGGCTAGGTTTATCCTTGGAGCACTAAGAAGGCCTGAGGCTCCTCTAGAACCAGTGACCTGGGCAGGCCCCTCTGGGACCTTTGTTTTCCAGGTTTCTTCCTGGACTGACATTTGGAAGGGCTCATTGCCAGGCTTCATAAACTAGACTCTGTGAGGCTCATGTTCAGTGGACACATTCTGTGCTGGGCTGGGACAGACAGGCTCTGTCCTTACTCTCCTAGCTCAGGCACAGGCTTTCTTCCTGACTTTAGAGTTTTCTGGGTTATAATGGCCCAAGATAGCTCAGTGCTGCCTCTTGAAAAAAAACTAAAATTAAATTATTGTTTTACTTAAGGGTTAATTGTTCTTATTCATTATAACAGAAGATTATCATAAAGGCCAATACTTCCATTATACAGTGTTTGATAACTGCTCTTAGTGGCCTGGTATGTAGCATTCCAATCACTTATCTAACTTGTACATAAACTTTTATAGAATGGGCTTCAGTCACAAATCTGCTTCCCAACAGGCTCATTTTTCAACTTCTTGAGTGCCTTGTTTTTTTTGGTACTAGGAATTGACCCAGGGGCACTTAACCACTGAGCCACGTTTCCAGCCCTTTTTACTTTTTATTTTGAAACAGTTTTGCTGCGTTGTTTAGGACCTCACGAAGTTGCTGAGGCTGGCTTCCAACTTTCAATCCACCTGCTTCAGCCTCCCAAGTCGTGGGGATTACAGGCGTGCGCCGCTGTGCCCCACAGCCATGCCATCATTTTAACAGCTCACCATCCAGTACCTGGAGGCACATTAGTGCCTCCCAAGTCTCTGGGATTAGATATTTTCAGTCGTTGCTCTTCACAAAACACACAGTGATGACTCTTTATTAGCTGAAGTTCGATACAAGTTTTTAATTATCTCATTGGAGTTAATTGAAGTGGAATCCTGCATCCAAAGATGAACAGGTTTTGAAGGGTTTTGGTATTTCCTTATGGCCTTGAGTTGGAAATAGCTAGTTGCTTATTTCCCTCCTTTACAGAAGACGTTGTTGCACGAGACTTGATAGAGAAAATGATCGCCATGGACCCCCAGCAGCGGCCCTCGGCTAAGCATGTGCTGAAGCACCCGTTCTTCTGGAGCCTGGAAAAGCAGCTGCAGTTCTTCCAGGTACGTGGGTCTGTTTCTCCAGCCCAAGGCTCATTGGTTATCCTAGATTTTGAAAACGTGGAAAAAGACTAAAACAAACGACCCATGGTAACCAAGATGTAACCATGACACTTGAATGTATTTTTCTCGTGCAGGTAAAAAGTTAATTAGGGTCACACTGTACATGCAGTTTTGTACGCTGCTTTTTCATGTTAAAATTCTAAAATTTTAATAACTCTTTTGTCGTATGGATGTGCCATAATTTTTAAACTCTGTTATAAAGTTTCCAAATATACAAAAAAGCAGATCAAATACTACAAAGAGCTCCCCTTTACCCATCCCCCAGCTTCGATGAGTATCAACTTCCACCTTCTCCCCACCCCTAATTATTTTGGAGCAAATTTCAGGCATTATATGACTTCATTCAAGTGTCATAAATTTAAACATTCCCCTATGTTGAATTTTTTATTCTGTCATCTTTTACCTAATGCTTGCTTAGTGCTTGTTCTGCTTAGGACAAATTCTGTAAAGTTAAATTTTTGGATCAATGACTAAGAACTTTTTTGGTGGTTGGATAGTCTTGAGGCCGTGTGACATTGTCAGGTGGCTTTGTGGAGATTTTTCTCATTCTTACGTGGTGTAAGCTGCTTGAGGTCAGGAGTGATGATCGTTTTCCTCTCTGCTCCGTCCCCGCCTCCTAGGGAGGACACTCCCTGGCCCACAGCAGGTGCTTAGTAACCTTTGGTTGGGTTGGGAGGGCTGGGCTCAAGGCCACCTTCCAGGGCAGCAGTGTACAGCACCAGGATCAATCAGGGTTCTGCAGGCTATGACAAGGAAATTCTCAAGTCCAGTTCACTTGATGGCAGAATACAGAGCAAGAACAAAACTCACAGAAAGGGACCTCCACCCCACCGTGGGTTAGGATTAGATCTCTAAGTCATGTCTTGCACATGCAGCTGGCTTCTGTGCATGTCAGCTGGCTGTAAGTGTTCACAGCTCAGAAATACATCCCTGTTTAGCCCAAAATGGCAATCTGATCTCTCCAAGGCTTTTCTATTGCAGATTAGGGGTTCAGCCAGCTGGCTTCATCTCTTTTAATGACCACAGCTTGCCTAAGGCTGTTCAGTGTTAACGTGTGGGGCTTATCCTGTTGCCTCCAGTAGTGACCTGTCTTGCTGGTAGGGCTTGGAGAGGCCAGTAGTCAGGGTGCCTCTCAACCCACTCTCTCCTTGCCAGAATCAATCTCAGCTCAGGGCTTGGATCTGAGGCAGGGCCTCCAGATCCCGTGCTCTCACCACCAGGTTTCTCCCTTGGAAAGATGGCTCGGTTTCTTGTCCTGTCACCTGTGCAGATGAGGAGTGATGACACTGCCCTAGTTAGGATTTGAGCAGGTCCTGTTTCAGTGATAGATGGAGCACAGGTACAGATTGATTTCAGCTTCTTTTCTCCTCCCCCCTCACTTTTTCTGTTACAGCGAATATATATTACACATGTGGCTCTGTGAATGTGGGTGTGGGTGTGAGTGGGGGCTGATTCCAGAGGTGTGCTGGTGGCCTGTGCACAGGTGTGCCTCAGCCTCTCTCTGAGGGGGAGATGGTCTCTGTGGGCCTGTCCCACTGACAAACACACACAACTGCTTGTAGGGAAGGACTTGGTGGTCTCTGAGGCAGCCTGGGACCAAAGAGGAATGACAGTCTAAGACCCACGTAGCAGTGGCCCTTCTGTGCGCTAGTGTGCGCTTGCTGCAGCACTCAGCATCTGTTGCCTTGTTTCTCTGGCAGGACGTGAGTGACCGAATAGAAAAGGAGTCCCTGGACGGCCCGATAGTGAGGCAGTTAGAAAGAGGTGGGAGAGCCGTGGTGAAGATGGACTGGCGGGAGAATATCACCGTCCCCCTGCAAACAGGTGACCACGCTGGAACCCATGACGGCTGTTTCAGAAGCAACAGCTGTTTCTAAAGTCAGCATGGATGAGGCAGCTCCACGCTGTCCGGGCTCCAACTCCCACTCCTTGGGTTTGGGACTTTCTCGGGGGTGGCCTGGGGTGTGCGTACACCAATGTGCTAGATGTTTGACAGTGTCATGCTCTGGGGTCATTTCTGATCTGGTTGCAATCTCAAGGACTTAACCCTGACACCAGCCCCAGGTCCAAAGTGGCACCTGCTCCCATGACTATAAGTGAAATGGTGTCACATTTCAGCCCAGTTGCTTAATCTCCAGGACTCCAGGAATTATTTTCTGTTTCTTTTCTTTTTTCTTTTCTTTTTAAGGAGAGAAAGAGACAATCATTTTTATTTATTTTTCCGTCTGGCCTTTGTTTCTCCAACACTTAGTTGTGTATGTGATGCTGGGGGTTTGAACCTGGGTCCTTGCACATGCCAGGCAACCACTGAGCCACAGCTCCAGTCCCAAATTCTTTTCTTTTTAAAAATTGTTTGTAGGGCTGGAGCAGTAGCTCAGCGGTTATAGCATTTGCCTAGCAGGCAGGTTCAAACCCCAGCATCACATGTACAACTAAGTATCAGAGAAACAAAAACCAGATGAAAAAACAAATAAAATTGACTCTCTTTCTCCACCCCTTTCTCCACCTCCCACTCTGTCTTAAAATTTTTTTTTGTTACTTTTTTGGTCATTACATCCTTTAATGTTTTTCTAGATCTGCGTAAATTCAGAACCTACAAAGGTGGCTCCGTCAGAGATCTCCTCCGAGCCATGAGAAATAAGGTGAAGGGTTTGTGGGTGCTGGGAGGGGAGGTGACCACACACAAGGCACCCACCTCCTCTGATCTGTCCTTACGAGTCCTTTTCTCCATGCTGGGTTCCGCCTCTCAGAGGCTAGGCAGCCTCCCTGGACTTGAGAATTAGTCTGTTTGTTCCCTCACATGGGTTTTTTTTTCTCCAGGGACACTGAGGGTCTGTGGAGCAGCCTCTCTGAGCTGTGTCCTTAATGATCTGACTTCCACGGTGCCCTCTGACTGACAGACACTCTTCCGGGGACCCTCTGGGCACCTTCTCAGACAAGGCCTAGTCTCCCAGGATTCAGGAAGGGCCCCTCCTTGTCTTCTGGGGGGCCTAGGAGTGCATTTGGCCTATACTGTAACCAAGTAACCTTCAAATAGGGCCGGTCAACCCCAGGCACAGAAGTCTCCACGCCCTTTGGGGCAAACATGTCAATTCCAGGTGACTTTATTCCACTGGTAGCTACCAGGACCCTCTCTAGGTTCCTGGCTGTCACTGCCCATCCGCTCCATCTGTGTGAAGCTCCATCTGTTGTCCCCAGGCTGGGCCTCACTTGCTTTGCTTTGAGGCCTGTTCCTGAAGGAGGGGAAGCAGGCAGGACGATTGGGATGGACTGTGGGAAAACCTCTTTTCCTTTCCTTTAGAGAAAAGCCCCGAGCACTCTGTCTTCTAGCTGCTGAGCCTCTTGTCTGTCTTCCTTTGCAGAAGCACCACTACCGGGAGCTTCCTGTGGAGGTGCGGGAGACGCTGGGCTCCCTCCCCGACGACTTTGTGCGCTACTTCACGTCACGCTTCCCGCACCTCCTCTCACACACCTACCGGGCCATGGAGCTGTGCAGCCATGAGAGACTCTTCCAGCCCTACTACTTCCACGAGCCCCTGGAGCCCCAGCCCCCAGTGACTCCGGATGCCCTCTGACCCGGGCAGCCCCTCCACTCTGGTGGCCCAGCTGTGACTGCAGACCTGGTCTCTGCAGTCCAGAGCTTGATGCCTCCCAGCTTAGCAGGGAGACCAGGCTTTCCAAACCAAGTGCCTTGAGCTGCCCGCTCTGCAGCCAACAGAGGATAAAGCTGACCCCAAGAAGTGGGAGAGGTGACCCTCATGACCTACAGAGAGCCAGGAGGATGTTAGCCCTGAAAACTTTGTAGCCCAAGGATGGCTGCAAAGGAGGCCACAGAAGGAGCACCACTGACCTCTGCTGGATGCACCCACTTGGGCCTGTGTCTTTTTATAGTTCCTGTTGATGGCAGTCTGTGGCCTTTCAGGAAGGGAACAGAGGAATTCTGTGTTGCTGCAGGCTGGGGACCAGCTAGGCTGGGATGCAGGAGGTGCAGCCTCTGTTGGAGTGGGCTGGAGAGGTGAGGGGTGCTGAGGAGGAGGACCTTCAGAGGCGTTGTCCTGGGGACAAGGTGCCTCGTTGATCACGGGTGCACCCAGAGGCTCCCTGGTGACTGGTAACCAGTGTTTCCCCAGGCAGCAACACCATGAACGTGGGGAGTGAAGTCAGGGACTGTTCAGCGATGCACATGGCAGCTGAGGTGTGTCTGCAGGTCTCTGGGAAGTGAAGAGCACCCTGCCCCGGAGACTGCACTGGCCAGTGCACCAGTGACCCCAACCGTGGCCTTGTGGTGGACTGTGTCCTAGGCCATTTGGGGCCAGAGGTGAAGAGTTCCTTGGCCATCATGGAGGGCAGCTAAGACCAGACAGGGACAGGGACAAGCCCTCAGGAGCAGAGGGGAGCAGCCAAATTGGGAGCTTCCTGGCTACCCAGAGAGAGCCCTGAGCTGGCTTGTCCCTGAAGTCAGCAGATCAGGATACACATGATGAGTAAGGCCCACAGGTTGGGCGTCAAGGCCAGGGCTTCGTGGGCCAACTTTCATATTTCCCCTCACAAATCTAAATGACTATATTTTGATCACACTGTAGAATGCTATATTAGCATAAGTAAATTAAGCTTAACTTGAGACTTACTCGTGAGGAAGAAATGCAAGATAACTTCTACTTTGCATGGTACCAAAAATCATCGATTGTCCTCTGGAGAAAGAGGCCCCATGTGGAACACTGTTCTCTAAGGCTGAAGAGTAAAGCATTCAGCAGCACTATGGAAATGTATTAATGTCAAAATAATGTTCCCTAAGTTATGTCAGCACCTTTTTTTCCCCTAAAATTAATCATACCTTTTTAACTTTAGTTTCAGTCAAAACTTCTGTCTTTCCCTCCCGAGAGCTCAGAGGTTAAGGTGCACTCAGGGTCCATTGGAGGAAGCATTTTGTGATCTCTGCAGTGCCGCCAGGGCTGGCCTGTCGAGTCTCTAGCCAGTCCCCACCGGGGCAGTGTTGTCGGCTTTACACACCAGCGGGTCACTGTGCTGCCTCCGGTGAGAGGTTTTCTGCTTGTGTTCATATCAGGGTTACTTATCCAAAGTTTATTCTGCCTCTCTGGAATTCTTTTCCCTTGCTTTCTTAACGGCTAATGTGGCTTTTTTTCTTAATATACTCATGAAGAACCCGCCTAGACCTTCCAGCCGGGCCCTTTGCTTGGCTGCCTGAGTGTCTCCCATGTGGGCCATCTTCAGGAACACAGCCGGATGTGTTTTCTCCAGCTCTGGCACTCGAACCAAGTCTGCCTTCCACAGGGCTCTCTGTACCTCTGCAGGTCCTATTGCTGGTGGGGGCAGCCTGAGAGCATGCATCAGGAGGTGGAGCAGGTACCATGCGAGCTCCAACAGGACTCCCACTGCTGCTGGGCGCGCTGCTCGCTTCTTCTCGTGGCTGGGTTCCCCCTTGGGAAGTACCCAGGCAACTTCGTGTAGCCCAGTGTGGGGTCGTCTCCCTGTTTTAGCGCAGCTTGCCCGAGAGAGCTTTTCTGATGCCTTATCCGCTCACCACGCAGATTCCCCAGCTTCCTTATCCCGCACATTTCCTCTTAGCACTTTCTGCTCTGCAATGGGCAGGACATGGGTGCTGGAGAAACAGATGGGCCAGGCAGCAAAGCCCCTGCCTTCGCAGAGCCTCTTGTGAGAGCCAACACCAAAGACATGTCGGGGCTGTGAAGAAGCCAGCAGTGGGGACGGGCGTGCGTTTGGGGTTTGCACCTCTGCCTTAAAGTTCTCCTGTCCCAGAATCCATTGCTCTGGCCAGGTCACCATCTGTCTGTTCTCTCTTTTCGTCTCTAGGGACCCAGGTACTTGTTTTGAAAATGCCTGGGCGTCACCTGGTAAACCCAGTTTGGGCCTAGATTTCCCGTCTCCTGTTGTACCCAGCAAGGAGGATGCTGTCTCAGGCAGAACAGCTCCACAGCACTGTCCATCATCTTCTTTTTTTTTAATTTTATTTAGTTTTTCATGTGGCTTTGGTTCCTCCAACACTTTGTGTACGTGGCGCTGGTTTGAACTTGCATACTAGCGTGCCAGGCAAGCGCCGTAACCGCCAAGCCACCCACCGCTCGGGCCCCAAGCACTGTGCATCTTTAATCCAAGGGAAAAGGCCTCTGCGAGTCCCAGAAGGCAGTTCAGCTATTTACAAGTACACTGCCTTCACCTTTAAGACAGTTTGGAGTTGTGTCTGTCAGGAATCCAGGGGCCCTTTAGTTCATTCCAATCTCGTCTGGAACTGTGTGTTCAGCCTCTCTCTGGCCCACATGCCATTTTCTCTTTGTTTTTTCTTAAGTCTTTAATTTCAGTTTTGAAGAGCACCGCATATCGCTAGGCACCAAAGCATTTGCACTTTGAGGAATGCTGGTATCACTTGGTAAGTCACTCGGCATCAGGTGGCTCAAGGTGACGCTTGCAGGTAGGTGGCCTGCTCACTGCAGCATTAGTCGAAGCCCTCTGGGGAGAAGGCACCTCCCAGCTGCAAACCCATTTTGGGCTGGAGGTCTGCGGGGCAGGTGCTCTCTTTCCAGCAACCCTGCAGGAGAGCTTCTTGTCGGCTGCCGTTGGCAGCTCCTCCTCGCCCCAGTGAACAAGGCAGTAATTGGCTGTCAGCATAACTCCCGCAGAGGCACCCCTTCCGGCTGGTGGGTTCCCCACTCCCCTTCTCTGTGTGTGCGTGGATCCCTGTCTGTCTGCTCCTCGGTCATTGTCTTCAGTCGGTCATTGGTCAGAAGGTGCCAGAAGAGCAAGCCCAGCAGCCCTGGGAGGAGCTTCTTCACATTGCATTTGCCCTTCTCTTTGTTTTTTTTCTCCTGGATTTTTGCTCCTCCCTCACACCCAGGAGCAGCGGTGTCTAGTGTGTTCAAGGCCATGGGGTCCTGCGCGTGGAGCCGGCACTCCGCCTCCCTCAGTCCGCTTGTCTTGCAGGCCAAGCATCTGCTCTCTTCTTACTCTTTGTTTTCTTTGTGGAATAGTGATTTCTCATGAGTAACTCTGGTTCCAATTTTTGGCACTTAAGTCCTTTCTGTATTCATTGGAAAGCCACAGAAGACACCTGGGGCTAGGGAGGTGGCTCAGTGACAGAACTTGCCTCACTTGCAGCGGGCCCTGGGTTCCATCCCCATCAGCACAAAAATAAACAAAGGTTGCATCTGCCCTGAGCCTCCCTCTGGAGCAGCCTTAACCAGTGCTGGCACCAAAGCTGCCAGCCACAGTCCCCACCACTGGCCTCTCCTGCTCTGTTTGGTGGGTACAGTATTCCTTCCCAGTGTCCCCGAAGCTGTGACGGTGGGGGATCCCCACTCACCTTAGCATTACTGGTCAGCTTCGTGGCATCCTAACATGCAAACATTGTGTAGTGTTCTTTTTGCAATGTCCTATTTATTGAACCTATTTATATTTATTTAATTTTTACTCTGAAGTATATCCAGTCACGGTTGCACTTGCTGAAAGCACATCACCTGTTTTGGACAGCACCCCTGACCATTTTAAAACTGGAAAAGGAAGCGTTCTACAGTATCCTTCCACGGATGGATGCCTTACAGTAGTCTTGTCTTTAAAGGGTGAATAATTTGGTCGGGGTAAAATGTTAATTTTTAGGTGATTTTTTTTTTAATTCTGTGTCACCATGTCTTCTTTGTGGATGGTCTAATGTTTAATTGGTCTGTGTTAATTGTGTGGTACAATCCTTTTTTGTGGAGCCTAAAATCCTTTTTAGCTTTATATTTTATAAAGTGCCAGATTGTATAACTTTCATGTGTATTTTTAAAGCCTGATGATGAGAGAGTCATTACCTGAGTTAGCGGCCTATTTTTGTACCTCTTGTACAGTTTTATAATCTGCTGATTGATGATGGCATCTTATGTTGAGCCAATCACAAATAAAGGTAGTTTTAGACTTGGGAGTCGGTTTATTTTCTTAGGGACTTGCACACTGCTCACCAGCAGGGGGCTTGTCCTGCTGTCTTCTGTGGGGCAGGCTGCACAGGCCTGAGCCCCTGGCCCAATTGGCAGTACCCAGAGCCTGGAGCATCCCCCTTTGGGGCAGGTTGTGGGAAAAGCTTCCCTGAAACATTGCCTGAAGTTCCCAAAAGTATTCTCTGGGCTGAATTTTTCGGAACGTGGCTAGTGGAACTGACACAGTCTGCGGTGTGTGAACACCAGTGGGGTTCGGGATCAAGAAACCCAGGATGGGAGAAGAACCACTGAGGTAACTTGGCCAGCCAAGCACTGGGAAAAACTTGGTGGCAGTGCCAGGACGGAGATGTCCCCGCCCACGCAGGGCATGAGCTCAGTAGATCCGCCTGATCCGGAATCCTCCCTGCGCGATTTCCCCAGCCCCACCCTGTCTGGGGAAGTCAGGCATGGTCCCTGTGCTCCCCTGGCAGGGCCTGCGTGGAGCCCGGTCCCCTGCTCTCGTGTGGAGGGGGATCCTGGGAGCGACACAGTCCTGCGGATACACCTCTCTGAACCACTGGGTCTTACACAGCCACATCCCAGGAGAAAGAGAGCTGCCCTTAGATTCCCCTTGGGGCTGCTAAGCAGAGCTGGGACCCAGCCTGGAAATGACCCAGGCCTAGGAGGGAGGCAGCTGGTAGCTCCCCCCCCTCCGACCCCCGACTCTGAGAACCAGGAGGGGCAAGTCCTCAGGAGTGGCTGACAAGCAGGGAGACCCCCCCTCTGCTCTGCTGCCACAGCCCGGGTTTGCCCGTCAGTGTCCGGCTTTGAAGAAGTAGCTTTTTTTTTCTGGTGTCATTAGGTACACATAGCCAGATATAGAAGCATCATGGACATCCGTCCTCTGTCAGCAAATGTATTCACTTGTACTGTCGTCTGACGTGTACCTTCTGTGTCGTTTGTGCCCGTGCGTACCAGTGCAGAGGTCATCCCAGCAGTGCACCTGCCTGCCTGCCTGCACGTTCACCGTGGACCAGGCCCGGTGCTGGGGAGCCTGTTTCCTCCTTGTTGGCCTTCTTCTCTGTCCCTGCAGACCAGCGTTTCTCTCATGATTGAAAACACACTACATGTTAGACTCGCCAGATCCTTTGCCAAGGCCGAAACCCAGATCATGAGCCCATCTCTGGCTCAATTGCTGAGGGCAGAGTAGCAGGGCTGGCAAGACCTTGGCAGGCGCTGAGACCCATACAGGAAGAGCATGGGGCAGAGGGCAGGGCAGTGGACAGTCTTGAGTAAGCAGTGGCTGCCTTGTTCCTTCCCTTTCCTCGTGTCCCTTTGCCCTCTGTAATCCACCTTCCTCTTGCAGCCAGACCCTGTGATTTGGATAAAGCCATGGAAGTGTACTTGGTTTGAGGCCCCAAGCTTCTGCCCCCTGCTTTTACCCAGAAACGCACATCCCCAAAACTGCCTTGTGACTGACAGGCAGCAGGGGAGGGCGTCCTGGGAAAGCCTCACCCCACAGAAGAACCTCTGCTCACTCACTGTGGGCAGGCTGTCTCCAGGTCATCGAGGTCATGACCCAGTCAGAGTTCCAGAAGATTCCAAGAACTGGAGCCAAAACACAAGTTTGCTGAGCAGCTGCCTTTGCATTAAAGAGGAAGTGGGCAGGTGGGGGCCCTGGGGCCACCCTCCGCTGACCGACCCCACCCTGGTCTGGGCAGGCGTGGTGCACGTGCTCTGGCTTGGCGCTCCACACCCCACCTCCAGCTGGACCACGGATTCTCAAGAGATGGGGTTGGAAGGTAGGGTCGCAAGGGCTTGGGAACCATCACAGGCATTTGAAGAAACAAGAGTTTGGCCCAGAGAGACATCAGCACCAACACTCTTGGCCTCTGCCCCATGGTGAACTATTTTGTGTCTTGCTTCAAAGGGTTGAAGCTAGACTAGCCAGGAGCAGGCCCAGGAGGGAGGATGGCCGGCAGCTAGAGGAGTTCAAGGGCTCTGGAGGACAGTGGGGAGGGGCCTCCTCTGGAAGCCTGGGAAACCTCCTGAGTGTGAAAGGCCACCACTCCCGTGGTAAGTTCTAGAACAGGGCTGCCTGAACCAGTGCCTGAGTCACAGGTGGCGAGGAGGAAAGGGGGCATCGGGAGGGCTGCGCAGCCAGTGGGTGGGCCCTGCTGCAGCATCCAGGATTCTGCCAGGGGCTGCTGCCAGGGGAGTCCCAGGATCCGCCGAGGCTGCCTCTGGCCTCTGCTGTTTGGTTGTTGTTTGTTTGGGTTTGGTTTTGGGAGTTGTTGGTTTATTTTGTCTCAGGACTTGAGAAAGAAAACTAAAGGGGCGTCCATCCCATCACTGGACTCAGATTCAAGACAGTGGCTCTTGCCCTGCTGAGCCATAACCAGCCACCATCACCTTGGAGAAGTCACTGTGCCCTTCGGTGGAGTTTTCCTTCAAATGCTTAGGATTTTAAGATGCCAGGCTGGCTGCGCTTGACAATTCTCCCTCCCATACCCAAGCCCTGCACCGAGGGGACGGAAGGGGCACGCAGAGCTGCACTCGAACATGACTGGACCACTGAAATGTCAGAAGCGCCCCAAGAGGGATCCTTCAGCCTCAGCACTGCCCCCGAGTCGGACCCAGTCAGAGTCTGCCTGTGAGAGTTAGGTACCCCCTTCAGACACCCTCCCCTGCCACCTGTCAGCCACAGAGCAGTCTCGGGGATCTGCATCTCAGGGTGAAGGCAAGGGTAGAGCTTGAGGGCTGGAACACACAGCAGGAACAGCCACCAAGGTCCCCCCATTCCCATTCTTACTGAGCACAGGGTGGAGCACTAGCCCAGTAGAATCCCCCTCCCCGGTGGGCCGACTCCCACCCTTGTGAGGAGGCAGTGCTGCGACATGGGCTTCCCGGAGAAGCTGATGCCTGAGGACATGACACAGGACTCAGGAAACAGTTACAATGTCCTTAGGGGAGGATGTCACATCCATGTGCTAGGAAGACAAATGAGAAGCCTCAAAAGTGGAAAGATAAAACTGAGAGTCAACAGGGAGTGGTGGACGTAGCCAGGGAGCCTGCGAGTGACCAGAAGTTCAAGTGTCTATGTACGATCCCCCCAGAAGCCTGGTACTGTTGAGGTACAACAGATGAAGGCTCAGGAGGAGACAGCCCAGCAGCACGCCAGCGGCACAGGAGAGGAAATGAGAAACAGCAGAAATGAAGCTAACGGGACATCGAAGGCAACGTGAAGATCAGACAATGAAAGCCCAAAGAGATGCAAAAAATAGGAATGATTTAAACACGGAAAAGCAGTGGAGCAGCGAGAACAGCCTAAGAACAGAGAACATCCCTATCAAGACAATTCCAGTCATCTTCCTCCAATTTGGTTTTGTTTTTGCTTTTATTTTCCTAGTGAAGCGTTCGCAGGATGTCCTGAAAAACAAAAATGAAAGAGGAAAAATAAATGAATGAAAAAGATTTCTTCCAGAATGCGGCAGAGACAGAACAGAAAGCAGGAAGAAAAATGTGGAGACCGTCAGCCCCTCAAAGAAGCCACGGCTTAACCCCGGCCCCTGTGAGTAGTCCTCCTGCCCAGGCAAAAGCTCTTTGCAACCTGAGGGGCTGCGAGGTGGAATAATCCGGATGGCCCCAGTGTGGTCACGAGGGGCCATGGAAGAGCCATGCAGGAGCGGCAGAGCAAGAGAAGGGGATGTGACCACAGGAACAGAGAAGGCAGGATGGTGGAGGCAGAGGTTGGAGTGATGCGGTTTGAAGACAGAGGAAGAGGCCAAGGAGCTAGGAAAGGCCAGGGAACCCGAAGGAATGTAGTGGCATCTTGAATCAGGACTTCTGAATTGCCAAGGAACAAACTGGCAGTGTTTTAATCCCGAAATCCCGAAATCCCGGTGCTCTGTGCAGCAGACACAGAAAACTAACACAGATGCATAGAAACGCCAACATACACCTGAACCTGCGTTCCCAAAGGAAATGCGGAAAGAAACGTGATTCCTCAGATCAAAGGGCTGGCGGTGCAAATGAAGGCAGGTGTTTAATTCAAAGTGGTGAACCTGGCATCCAGGATGAGGAGACTTCTACAGCCAATGGAGGTTGGGGCGGGAGGCAGATCTCCCACCGAGAAAGAGAAAGCTGGCATCAGACTTCCTGTCACAAGAAGACAGCGCACCAAAGGCGTCTAACTGCAGCGGGAAGAATTCTAAATCTAGCTTTACTATCATTTGAAGGTGAGGACAAAAATAAGACATTTTAAAATATAAAAGACTCAAAAAGTTCACCACCCACTGACCCTCAACAAAGGAATTAAACTTCTTCACCTTTTCAAATCTGAGTCTAAAATCCCCAAATAAATGGAAGGAGAGGTGCTGTGGGGAGGAATGGAGGGAAGTCAGATGCAAGCTCATTTCCTCCATCTGCTTGGTGGGAGATAACAATTCTAGACAAGAAAAAAGAATGAGCGTAAGTAGGTAGGTTAATTATGGAATGACTGCTGGAAAAATGGAACACTCAAATCACTGGGGCTGGATAGGAAAACCCACAACAAAATTCAATCAGCAACTGCTAGTCAGTTTTGCATTACTATAACAAAATACCTGAGATAACCCACTTAATAAGAGGAAAGGTCTATTTTGGCTCATGGAGGTTTCAGTCCATGCTCCATTGGTCCTATTGTTTGGGGCCTGTGGTGGCTCAGTATTTCATGGCGGGAGTATATGGTAGAAGAGACCTGTTCTCATCATGGCAGCACGGAAGCAAAGAGAGAGGAAGAGGAGCAGCCAGGGTCCTAGAGTCCCGTCCGAGTACCCCCACCCCTGAGGGTACCTACTTCTTTTCACTGGGGCTCACCTCCTTAAGGTGGCATTGTCTTCCAACGGCACACTTTTAACACAAGAACCTTTGCAGACAATTATTCAAAGCATCGACTATGTGAAAGAGGAAAACACAAGCTAAAATTAGAATACAGGAAAAGTCCAAACAACCGAAGCGAATGGCTTAAATCCACCCATTAAAATGCATAAATTGGCCAGACATGGTGACACATGCCTGTAATCCCAGCTACTCCAGAGCATGAAGCAGAAGGATCATAATGTTCAGGGCCAGGTGGGGCAACTTAGTAAGATCCTGTCTCAAAAATAAAAAAAAAATTAAAAAATAAGGCCTTGGGACATTGCTCAGAGGTAGAGCGCTTAGCTTGCATGCATGAGGCCCTGGGTTCATTTCCTAGCATGGGGCAGAAAATGCAGAAATTCCAAGACTGCGTTGGTTTATTTGTTTTTTGGTTTATTTTGTTTTGTTTTGATTGAACCCAGGGGCACTTAACCACTGGGCCGCATCCTCAGCCTTTTTTTTTTCTTTTTTAGAGACAGTTGCTAAAGTGGTTAGGGTCTCACAAAGTTGCTGAGGCTGGCTTTGAACTTGTGATCTGCTTGCCTCCGCCTCCCAAACCGCTAGGATTCAGGTGTGTGCCACTGCACCCAGCAGTTTGTTTTTTAATTAGCCTTTTAAAAATTTCCAAATGAGTATTCTATGCAATTTCAAATCATCTTCTTTTATGATTTGAAAGTCCAAAACTTAAAAAAAAAAAAA